>CAUYQU010093419.1:0-138487 GCA_963574635.1 Cheracebus regulus | reverse complement strand
TAGTGTAAGGTGTCAGGAAGGGGTCCAGTGTCTGCTTTCTGCACATGGCTAGCTCATTTTCCCAAATTAAACAGGGAATCTGTTCCCCATTGCTTGTTTTTGTCAGGTTTGTCAAAGATCACATGGTTGTAGATGTGTGGCATTGTTTCCGAGGCCTCTGTTCTGTTCCATTGGTCTATATCTCTGTTTTGGTACCAGTACCATGCTGTTTTGATTACTGTAGCCTTATAGTATAGTTTGAAGTCAAGTAGTGTGATGCCTCCAGCTTTGTTCTTTTTGCTTAGGAATGTCTTGACTATGCAGGCTCTCTTTTGGTTCCATATGAAGTTTAAAGTGTTCTTTTCCAGTTCTTTGAAGAGGGTCATAGATAGCTTAATGGTGATAGCATTGAATCTATAAATTACTTTCAGCAGTATGGCCATTTTCACAATATTGATTCTTCCTAACCATGAGCATGAAATATTTTTCCATCTGTTTGTGACCTCTCTTATTCTCTTGAGCAGTGGTTTGTAGTTCTCCTTGAAGAGGTCCTTTAGATCCTTTGTTAGTTGTATTCCTAGGTATTTTATTCTCTTTCTATCCATTGTGAATGTGAGTTCGCTCTTGATTTGGCTCTCTTTAAGTCTGTTGTTGGTGTATAGAAATGCTTGTGATTTCTACACATTGATTTTGTATCCTGATACTTTGCTGAAGTTGCTTATCAGTTTCAGGAGATTTTGGGCTCAGATGATGGGGTCTTCTAAATATACATTCATGTTGTCTGCAAATAGGGACAATTTGACTTCCTCCTTTCCTAATTTATTTTTAAATTAAAACTTTTTTCATTGCAACAGTACTTGGTAACTGATATGCCAATTTAAATATACAACCTTTAAAAATGTTTAATGATAGCAGATATTACACACTGGGACTCTGATTCACAAGACTTTGCATTCTGCCCCTCCATTTTAATAGTGAAGGAGATAAGTAGCATGAGGCAGCAAAACATGGATCTGAAGGCAGACTTCCTAGATTCAGAACCTAGCCTGGCCTCTTACTAGATCTGTGATCTTGAACAAGTTACTGAATTTCTCTGTGACTCAGTTCCTCTATCTGCAAAATGGGTATAATGGTAGTGCTTACCTCAAAGAGTTGTTCTAAGAATTACAGGAGTTATTATTTGTAAAACATTTTAAATAATGCCAGGTAAACAGAAATTGCCTATTTATGTTTTTATTAAATACATGAATACTAAAAACTTTCTGTTTTCTGATCATTCTGTACCATGTTGTGTACAATTCTTTGAGGATTCATTCTGGATCCTCTTGAAACTACGGATTGTCTGATGATTTCATCCTACATATGATTTTGGTTACCACCTATGGACAATAACAATATCAACTATTTCATTAGCTTCAGAACAGCACTTTGTATCACTCCTCTCAGTATCTTTACTTAGCACAAGACAAGTTTCAGAGTATTCAGCCCAATATTTTAAACCAGACTGCTCTGAATGGTCAGACTCTCATAGTCACAATGAATTATGTCTGCTTTCCAGTCACAAACAAGCGCATATTTTTGTTTATTACAAGGCCAGTGTTAGGTTCCAATATGCTCAGTTTCATAAACCTCAAGCCTATATTTGCAGGCCCCTTTCTAATAGTCACATACATATTAGAAATGCGGACTGATATTGGAAATAAGTTTTATGAGTATTAGATTAAAAATAAGGAACTTGGAATTATTGGGGAGTAAATGATGTGTTAAAAATTATTATGGGTAATTCACCTTATGTTGTATTTGGCCGCTTAACCTTAAAGGGAATGCAGTTATTGAGTTTAGATTTAAAAGCTTTGAAATTTGTAATTTACCAGACATTTTGGAAAGGAAGTAGGAACAATAAGATGGCAATTTTGTGCTCTCAAAGAGCTTGCTGCAGCATGATTTTTTTGGGGGGGAAGGGGAAACCTTATGGTTCAATATTTTTGGCATATAAGAATGTGCAGAGGAATGGTACAGCATCCTTGCCACATTGCCTGGTCAAAATTATTTTTAGATGGAAGGAGCAGCCACAACCGTTATCTATAATACTATTGTTTGAATTTACTCTGTGCTCTCTCTCTGTGTTTGTATATGTGTGTGTGTGTGTGTGTCTATGTGTGTGTGTGTGTGTGTCTATGTGTGTGTGTGTGTATGTGTGTGTGTGTGTGTGTGTGTGTATACATACATATATATATAAATATACACATAATTATATTTTAAATGTTTCTAGAGAGCTACAAACACACGTTTTGCACAGAGGTTTACTTTGGCAGTATGTAATTGTTTTTATTATATGTTATCCTCTGTTTGGCCTTACTGTAAGCTGAAACAGACAAAGATGTTCAGGAAAATCAAGCCAATTCTCAAATCTGGAGATGTGAAGAGCCCCCAGTGGAACATTTGCAATGGAACCAACAGAGACTAAGAATCTTCTTTAATTTGCTATTCCTGTCAAGGTCCTGCCACAGTCATTATTATAAAGTGTAACTGCCGTACATATCAAATTTACTCCTCCCGTCTCCCCACAGAATTATCCGTCTCTTCATTTCCCAGGCTAACCTAACTTTGGATAAGTGATCTCTCACATGTTATGCATGTCAGACCTAGATCTAACTCAAAGAAAACCAAGGACTGTTGCTGGGCAGTCAACCATAGCATATAGTCCTTGCAGTCATCAGAACAAACCCACGAGATATGGAGAAAACATGTTTTCCCCATTTTATACAGAAATAAAAGCCTCCAATTCACAGTGCTAGTTAGCAGCAAAGTCATAATTAGATCCCAGCTTTCCAGGCTGGGTAAATCATTATTTTCATACCACTACATTTGTGCTTTAGAAAGTCATATTAGTATTGGGTCATCATGGCTATAAAGGATGTAGAATTGAAATATTGGGTCCATTTAGTCCATCTGAATCCTCAGAGACTATCTTAACTGTGTGAATAAATGTATTCCCACTGTGTATGCAGCCATTTAGCCATAGATCTTGCAATACGGCAGCCTCCTTTGGACAAATGTGTGCAATAATGATTTTTGAAACTGCCTTTCTGGTAACACTTTAGTGTTTTATATCAAAGAAATTAAAGGAGTAACTTTTAGTGTTCATGTGATCAATACAAATGCAGAAAGAGTTTTTAGCAGCAGGAAAATAACACCAGGAAATGCTCCATGCTCTTCAGCCAATCAATTTAGGTGTACCACTAATCTCTGCCAGAATATAGAAGGTTACTGCCTCTATCTCTTTACAGATTGACGGGTTTGTGTTGAAAATTCTGCAATAAAGCAGACCCATTCTAGAGACTATGCTATGTAAAGTCCATAAGAGCGATGTGCAGGAATGGTATAATCAGGCAGTTTTGGTTATTTTTCAAATGACAACGAGCTAAGATGTTTTGAGAAAGATGGCTCAGAAAAAGTTTCTGTTTACAAAATGGAACCTGACTCTTTCAGGTATATTGATCATTGACTAAGATATTTTGTTTTATTTATTTTTATTAAAAAAATGTAAAACAGGAGCTCTCTCTGTCACCTAAACTGGAGTGCAGTGGTGCAATCATAGTTCACTGTGACCTCAAATTCTTGGGCTCAAGTGATTTTCCAACCTCAGCCTCTGAAGTAGCTAGGACCATAGGTGCATGCCATCATGCCCAGCTAATTTTTTTAGTTTTTATAGAGATAGGGTCTTGCTATGTTACCCAGTCTGATATACTGTATAATATTTTCTTTCAGGAATTTTTCCAAAGTTTTTGAGATCACCATTTGTTACTCATAATTATAATTTATATGCAATTGATGTTACTAAGTAGTGAAAATATAGTATCTTCATAAAAAATTTCATCTCATTACAAACTGAGTAAACTTCTTAAGAAAAAATTAATATAGATTACTAGCAATAATTGTTTAAGTTATTCACGCTATTATATAGGTCCCCAAACCAAGAAATATATAACAGAATTCCCAAATATTCTTTAAGACACTGAAAATTTAGAAAGGAATTGGGATTAAGACATTTACCTATTTACTTCAAAGCAATTTATTTTTAAAGTTGTGGGGAAAAGTAAAGAACAACATCAAGAGTATATCCTACAGTACAAAATTTAATCTTAAAAAATAACCTAGGAAGAGATTATGGTATTGCTTGGAATGAAGTCTTTAAATAGCACCCACAGCCAGAATCTGAAATCTTTCAATGTTTCCTACCATTTTTTCTCTATCAAAGCTTTTTTGGGTTGATCCTTGATCAAGATTGTGAATAATCAACAATAGTGTCAATTATTCACAAACTTGAGCAGAAAGAAATAGTATGATAGCAGGAATCATACTATAGTATATAATACTATACTATAGTATATACTAGTATATAATACTATATACTAGTATATAATACTGTATACACATTTCAGTCATGAGTTTTTATAGTATACCTGACCAGCCCACTAAACTATGAATTTTTAAAAGAATATTATTTATTTTTGTAACTTAGTATTAGCACAGTAGCTGGCACACAGCTTGTGTCTAATAACTTGTTTTTAAATCAATTAATAAATTCTTAAAAATAATACCATAATATCATGTTACCTTAGATTACTCAGTTTCGACTACATATTAATTCCAAAAGAAAATACTCTGTAGTCTGTCAGAGAAAGACACTCTGCAAATATGCATTAGCAAGTTACTGACTTGGAGACTCTGTTAGTGTATAATAATAGCTAAAGTTTGCTGAGGCTTTTAAATTCTAGGCACTATAATGAATACTCTACATGTATTGATCCTCCTCCCATTCTTAGATATAATTATCATTCATAAAGTTAATATCACACTTGTAGTTAAGTGTTTGAATGAGTTTCAACTCCAGGAAACTGATTCCAGAGTCCTTGTTGTTAATCGTTATGGTTGCCTTATTTCTAACCTTAATGATTTAAGGCTGGCTGATTTCTAACAAATAGACCATTGAAACACCACTTATTGGATGCTCCACTCATGGGCTACCAGCAACTTGTGAATTCCTTTATATTACAAGGCAGCCTCTCTTCTTTTTTTATTTCTTGCTGTGTGCTTGTAAATAGCTGTACTGTTTTCTTTCCAATTTTATTTTAGGGTCAAGGTGTACAATGTGCAGGTTTGTTACATGGGTAAATTGCATGTTACAAAGGTTTGGTGTTCAGATAATTTTCTCATCCAGGTAATCAGCATAATACCTGAGAGCTAGTTTTTCAATCCTCATTCCTCTTACCCTCCATCCTCAAATAGGCCCTCTTGTGTATTGCTCCCTTCTTTTTCTCTATGTGTATTTAATGTTTAGCTTCCACTTACAAATAAGAACATGTAGTGTTTGGTTTTCTGTTCCTCCATCAACTAATCTAGTATAATGGCTTTCGGCGCCATCCATATTGTTGCAGAGGTGAGGATCTGATTTTTTCTTTTTTATAGCTGCGTAGTGTTCTGTGGTATATATGTACCACATTTTCTTTATTCAGTCCACCATTAAAGCTAATTCACCTGATGTTCAGTCCACCATTAAAGCTAATTCACCTGATGAAGTAGGCTTTATTCCTGGGACATTAGGTTGGCTTAACATATGCAAATCAATAATTGTAATTCAGCACAGCAATAGAACTGAAAACAAAAAACACATGATCATTTCAGTAGATACAGAAAAGGCTTTTGATATAATACAACATGGCTTCATGTTAAAAACCATCAAAAAACTAGGCATCAAAGGTACATACCTTAAAATATTAAGTCATCTATGAGAAACTCACAGCAACATCATACTGAACAGGCAAAAGCTAGAAGCATTCCCCTTGAGAACCGAAATGAGACAAAGATGTTCACCTTCACCATCCCTATTCAACATAGTACTAGAAATTCTAGCCAGAGCAATTAGGCAAGAAAAAATAAATTAAAAACATGCTAATAGGAAGACAGGAAGTTGAACTATCTTTCTTTGCAGATGATATGATACTGGACCTAGAAAACCCCATAATCTCTGCCCAAAGGCTACTAGATCTGATAAACAACTTCAGCAAAGTTTCGGAAACAAAATCAATGTACAAAAATCAACAGCATTTCTATATACCAATAACACCCAAGCTGAGAGCCAAATCAAGAATGCAATCCTATTCACAGTAGCCACAGAATTAATTAAATACCTGGAATACAGCTAACTAGGGAGGTGAAAGATCTCTACAACAAGGATTACAGAGCACTGCTGAAATAAATCAGAGATGACACAGACAAGTAGAAAAACATTCCATGCTCATGGATAAGACAAATCAATACTGTCAGAATGGTTGTATTACACAAAGCAATTTACAGATGCAATATCAAACTACCAATGACATTTTTCATGGAATTGGAAAAAAAAATCTAAAACTCATTTGGAAGCAAGAAAGAGCCTGAATAGCCAAAGCTATCCTAAGCAAAAGAAGAAAGCTGGAGGCATCACACAACTGACTTCAAACTATACTGCAAGGCTACAGTAACTAAAATAGTATGGTACTGATACAAAAACAAACAGACCAATCAAACAGGTTAGAAAACCCAGAAATTAAGCCACACACTTAAAACCATCTGATCTTTAACAAAACCAACACAAACAAGCAAGGGGAAAAGGATCCCCTTTTCAATAAATGATGCTGAGATAACTGTCTTGCCATATGTAGAAGATTCAAACCAGAACCCCACCTTTCACTATATACAAAAATCAACTCAAGATGGCTTAAGGACTTAACTGTAAAACCTAAAACTATAAAACCTTAGAAGAAAACCTAAGAAATACCATTCCGGACATTGGTTTGGGCAAAGACTTTATGAGGAAGACTCCAAAGCATCATTGCATTTTGTTACCCCTTTTCCTATTATAAATCCCCAATAAAATACTACAAAACATTAAAACTTACCTCTACTAAAGAAAAATTGCTTGTCACTACCAAAGGATGGAAAAAGTTATATACAGAACAGTACTGTGCACTTACTCATCAAGAAATATCACTGTTATAAGTAAAATCATACAATTTCTTACAAAGTCTATATTTTATAATTAACACAGATAATAAATATATATGTAATATCCTTACTGATCATGAAGAACTTTTATATGCAATGTCTGTATAGATTCCTGAAAGTTAAATGTTATTTTTCCTTTTTAAAATAGAAGATTGTTGAGAATCAGAAAAGTGACTTAGAGGTTCTTAATCCTGTATGTGTATTTAGAATCACCTGAGAATCTTAACAAACCGATAAAACCATGCCAACCTTGGCATTTTGTAAGCAATCCCTAGGCAATTCTAATGAGAGGTAAGTTGAGAACCATTGAGTTAAGTGAATCATTCAAGACTTAGAAGCTGAACCTTAAATCCTGGACCTCAGACTCCACAGGTTTTGGATGACCATGTCCACCTCCTCAAATACACACCCTTTTGGGTATCTTTTTAAGGGATTATTTTCACCTTTAATTATGTTGTCATATGTGCAATGGAAGTTTATTTTTAAGAATAGTTTAAATGAATAATATCAGCTACAGGTGCCTAAACTGTCTCCTTCTGAAAATATCATTTAGATTACAGAAAGATGAGACACTATAGGAAGATCTGTGGGAAATACAACATACACACTCCACAATTTCTATCAGCTCCTACAAAGCTTCCCAACTATATGGTAGAACAATATGCTTGCAGGGCTAATGTCCCTAGAGGAGAATTGTAGCCCTCCTTTCTGAAAGTTTATAATCTCCCAACCTTTCATATATAAAATCTAGAATTTCCCCTGATAGTATAACACGTTCTCTCAAAGTTTTGATGTTGGAGTTTCTCTTCTAAGTACCTCTCCAGGCTGAAAAATTTTCAAGATATCTATGGGTTTTCAAAAAGGTGTTCTGAGTTAAGTTCCTGCCTCTAAAGTAATTCAGACCTAGATGAGTAGTATAATAACACCTTCACACTTAACAACCACCAGGACTTGAAGTATGACTTGCTGCCACTGCCATAGGTTACTGCTATGATAAACCTGGTATTGGGTGCAGGAAGAACATGTTCTGTTGTGAATAAGCTCAGTTACAGTTGTTCTCTGACACAATTGTGTTTGCTTAGTTTGTAAGACTGGACTTTTGCTTTGGCTATGGCTTTGGCGTTGAGGGACTCCCCAGCGATTTCCGTCTCAAGTGTACATCCAGCCCTTTCTTGGAGCTCTGCTTTGAATCACTCTGTTCTTGGCTGAGACTCACACAATCATTGATTGAAATGAAGTCCAAAGGATCCATATCTCTGTGGTCACTAAAGATATGAGCTGCCCCATACTAATCCGAAGGAAGCCACATCAAAAATTCTTGGTGGTGCAATGTGGTTAGACAGAAAGGAATCTGGAGCTCAGTTCTGCTGGGCTTTAATTAGCTTCTGTATGGTGTAGACTTGAACCTGTAAGTTTCCAGATGACATGGACAGATGTGAGGAGATAAATACAATAAAGAGAAATAAAGACAGCATTTCAGCAAATACCAGTGCCTGCTTCAATGTATTAGCATCGGTTGCATCTATTTTTAAAATACAACCAACCATTCATTGTCTGTTTTTCATTTATCATTGTTCAGATTGAAATATATGGATGGACAGGCATATTAATAAGTTGTATTTTAGTCTAGAAGAAAGGAGCTTGAACTAAGAATAATGCATCTATTCCCAACTTGGCCATTCCTGCTTGGCTTTTGCAAGTCATTTCACCTCATTTACTTCTTCAGAACACTTGGGGTTTGGACAGAGAATTTCTAAGTTGTCTCTTAGTTCCAAGAATACTGATGGCTGACTGGCACAGGCTTACAAGAGCCAATTATGCACATTTTTCCCCCAGCTCTGTGTTTAGTGACATCAGTTGGTAGCTTGAAGTCTACTATGTTGGAAGTGTTTATTCCATGGAAAATGGGAAATGCTATAAATAGGGACTCTTTTTTTCCCGCAAAGAGACAATTTATCAGCACAGCACTGTTCGATATCTGCAATACCCTGGTGCTATGGAGCACATACATAATACCTGGGAATTTGCTATAGTGCCCGACTTGTAGAAAATCAGAGCGATCTGTCTGTGACAAGTATGGGATTTACACCCACTGCAGCTTGACTTGGATACTCCATTATTGTATGTGATTTTTCTAAACTGTTCTGTTTTTGAAATCTACTTTGTTGAAAGAAAGGAACAAAAATGTAATAGGGAAGTGGGAGTTTTATAAATGCTGTGTCAAAATTTCTTTTTAATTTTTCTGACTTTCTTCAGATTTATGACGTATTAACATATTTCTTCCATTTAATACTCTTTAAAAATTAAGTTCTCTTGTTCTGTCTGAAATATTACGTTGGTGCAAAAGTAATTGCGGGTTTTGCCATTAAAAAGTGGTAAGTGACCTATTGTTTGGACGAATTCAGAATATAGAGGCAGGAATAAATAATGGAGTCACTAATTTAATTAATGAAGCGCATCCATCTTACCAAGACTCCTGCATGTTTATTCTCTATGTCTAAAAAATGTTATTGACACTCAGATATAGAGGAAGAATAGGAAAAAAGCAGGAGAAAGCTATGGACCAGGCAAAGAAGCAGCATTTATTCTGATCAGCCAACAAACCTTAGCTAAGTTGAAAAATTAATATCCTGTAGGGCTTGTTTTGCTTATGGAAAAATGTTTCCATCTTCAATTCCTGTCATAACGCTCCAGTCTGACGTGGAAAAGTGTTCCAGTTTGCTTTTGGAAATGTGATTCAATCTTGCTAACAGGGATTCCCTTGAAAGATCCTTGACCCATTCTCAGGATGCTCTCAGTTTGCCAGAAGCAAGCAGCAGAGCGAATGGAGATTCACAAAGAGGGAATTCAGTAGTATTTGGGAGTATAATTCCTTTTCAAGGCTGCCCTCACACTTCTGCCAAGACCCAGCATGGTGCCTCCACGAGGGCACCTACTCTTCTCTTTCAAAGATACCTAATTACTCAGGCTCCAAGCTATGAAGCAGGGGTTCAGTAAGCATGAAGTGGTTCTTAGGACCCTCTGGAAAAGCAAACATTGACAGGTAATGTCATAGCTGCCTGTCACTAACCAACAGGGTCAATCTCTGGGCAAGTTCCCGGCACACACAGTGTTGCTGCTAAGTCCTGCTGATTTGGATTCAAGTTTTTCCCCTTTTAGCATTTTGCCTGAAATTTCTGTTTGACTTGGAACTCCCCAACTACCAAATTAAGTGAAATGAACATGATAAAAAAAAAAGTTCATTGAAATTTACCACAGCCATTTGAAGAAACTTCCAATAAAACCAGAAAGAGAGCCAATGGCCATCCGCCCAGTGACATAAAACAAAGAGCTGCCCACTAGGAGATGGAATTAAAACACTAGAGAAATCAGGAACAGAAAGAATCAAACTTTTCTACAGTCTCCACTTAATCTCAACCTCGGACCTTCCCAAGAATTAGCAAAATCTATCTGGAGTACTCAATAAGCTTCTCAACTTGTTTTTATTTTGTAAATGCAAAGCATTAAGCAAGCACACACATGCAAACAAAAGCCCTATAAACAAACACAGATCAGAGAGTGGTGGGATCCTGTAAGGTTCTCTGTCCTACACAGTGGGCACTAAGGTAAAATGTTGTCTTTTGTTCTCTGTGAAAGATATGCAGATAAGTGGGTATGATGTGGAGTAGAAAAGATTTTCCCCTCAGAAGGCAATATGTCCATATTTGGAGACACATTTCCAGTTTGATAAAATGAGAAAGTATTGGCATGCTATTAGTTAAAATCATCATATTCTTAATTTAAAAACACTACAGTTCATAGACAGTGAACTCACACTGACTATATCACCTATAAAAATCAATCAATTGCCTTAAGAAATAAAAATTTTAAAAATGTAAGTTCGGGGGAAAAATAATCCAAATGGTTAAAATGGCATCTAGCTTCTAATGTGTATGCATATAGATGTACATGTATTTTGTCACTATATTTATATATACATATCCTGCACATAATAAACACTCAGTAAACATTTGATGACAAATAACTAGTTGATGATTATATCATGTAGCCTTTAACTGCTGCCTTGTGAATAGAATCAGACTGAACAGTTCATTACCACAGAGGTAATGGCAGATGTGTGTGATGAACTTTAGATATTGGCATTCCTTTTGTATTCTACTTAATTTATTGTGTTAACATTTTCCTAGTAATTTTTCCTAGCTATTTGTATTTTTATTCTTCCTTAAATCACATTTCCAGACTAGGCTATCCCAACGCTTTAGCATCTGATGATAAAGCACATTTGTTAAATTTTTGCAAACAATATTCTTAGTTATAACATGTGTGCACACTTTCTTAGATTTTTGTGTGGAAGTTCTTTCATCATTTTTTACCAGTATCCCTTTGGGATATCTCAAGACCCCAACATCTGGTTAGTGGTTTCTTGGAAAGGCATGCTTTTTCAATACATAATGTTCTTTTTCTTAAAATAACAATAACAATCTAATTTGCATGCTTTTAGTAGCTTAAAAAGTTGAATAAATTCACTTTTTCTTAATAACTGTCATTTTCCCTCTTATCCTACTCAGTACACCTGCTCTAAACAACATAAAGCTATAGGTTAAAAATATGTACACAACTAATTTGGGAAGCAAATATGTAAAATAAGGAAATAAATGGATACCACAATAAAAGGTAAAGCCATGATCCAGGGCTTTTTGTGTTTGTGGGGGAGAGATAGACTAGGTACAGATTTCGTGTTAATAATCTTTAGTTTAAACCCCAGTCACTTTCCATTTGATGAATTTTTTTAACCTCTTCTGAGATGCAGTTTCTTTATCTGTAAAATTGGCAGACTCCTGCCTCAGGCTTTTCATAAATATTATTTATTTACTTAAACAGTGCTATTATGCTTGCCCTATCCCAGGCACTGTTCTAATCACTTTCAAAATTGTAATTTATTTAATTGTCAAGGCAGCCTTATGGAGTAAGTACTTCCAGTTCCACTAAGGAAACAAGACATTTAAACATGATGACTTTCCCTTAGAAGGCCTTCAGCCAATGGTCTACTAAGGGAGGGAGCAATTGAGGTGGTCTACTCCAGGTGCAGGTGATGAACGTTGGCCTTTTAAGTAGATAATTTAAAAATAGTAACAAAACCAACTAATAGTTGGTCTGCATTTATTATCAGGCACTGGTAATTCTAAGCAGTTTTCATAATAAAATGTATCTCCCCTCAGGGTGGATGATTCCCATCCCTTATCCTTAAATACCCATTGCCCTGAATATTTTTAACATTGTTTATATATAAAATAAGAAAAAAAAAGTTTGTATAAGTTTTGAAAATTTAACAAAAATATAAATAGACTGTAAGAATAAAAATAGTCCTGAAGGAATTATATATAATAGAGTATATGTATTTGTTCATTTTCACAGTGTCATAAAGATACTACCTCTGAACTGAGTAATTTATAAACAAAAGAGGTATAATTGACTCACATTTCCACATGTCTGGGAGGCCTCAGGAAACTTACAATCATGGTAGAAGGTGAAGGAGAAGCAATGCATCTTCTTCACAAGGCCACAGTAAGAAGAAGTGCTAAAGGAAGGGGGAAGAGCCCCTTATAAAACCATCAGATCTTGTGACAACTCACTCACTATCATGAGAAGAGCATGGAAGAAACCACCCCATGATCAAATTACCTCCCACCAGGTCCCTGCCCACAAACCTGGAGATTACAGTTCAAATTACAATCTGAGATGAGATGTGGGTCCCCACCCAAATCACACAGAGCCAAGCCATAACAGTATACATACAGCATAGTTAGGTATACATGGTGTGTGTATAACCATAAAGATATACACACATTATGTATATATGCATCTGTATTTACATACATACATATCCTCTTTCTCTTAGAATAATTAACATATCAGTGGCATCTGCATTTTGCCTTTATGCTATACACAAGATACTCACTGGAGATTTGAGAGTTTGGTAATATTTTTAAATGCACTTTTCTCACTGCTTGCTTCCTTTTTGAACAATGTGAATAGACATTTTCAGAGGCAGTTGCAGATAAAAATATATGGTTCCAATAGTCATAATGATAACAACAACAAAGAATAAAAGAAACACTTCCTTCATCATTTTTTTAAACCAAAAATTTCAAGTGTATCTAAACCCTATGAAGGTTGATTTAACTGAGTAGTGAATCTGTGTCAATTCAGCTTCAAATGCCATATGGAAAAGTCATATTTTACAGTGCATATTATAGAGATCAACTATTTCAATTAGAAGTCCAGTGGCTAATTTTTCAACTATCCACTTGGCTATGCTGCTTGGTCACTTGGATATCTTAAGCTGCAGTATATACCAGTGTAATGGAGTCAGTTTTGACAACTGATATAATTTTTTTTTTAATGACACCATTGCAGTTTATTTTTGGTGGTAAATTTAAACAAGATATGAGAGGAGGTTTACAAATATCCATCTTTGAGCCATCTTTTCTTCTACTCAGTGCACTCATCTGTTTTTATGTTCTTGACAAGGTTGTGTAATTGAAAGCTTTGGACTTTGAGCCAGGGATTTTCAGGTTCAAATTTCATCTGCACCACTAACTTGTGATGTAACGTTGGCTTTAGTCTCCTTTTCTGGAAATAGGTGAGACAACATGTACATCACAAGGTAGGCTCTGAAGATTAAATGGATTAAATCTACATCAAGTCTAGTTTCTTCCCTCATATCTTTCTTTCCTCTTCCACTGCTCCAAACATAAAAATAATTTAAAACAGTCCCAAAGAGTAGCAATCTGTAAATTTCTCCTTCGGTGAGTTACTATCTTTAGAAAACCCCTAGGTAAGGTTGAGAGATAGATTAAATGTCCGTCTGAACAGGTGAATGAGGTCTGGCTTGGCTAGCGCACATAGTAGATTTATCCAGACTGGATTATGATTCAGAGTGTGTATGTTTCCTGCTATGCATATGCCAATGTCATGAGGCATCTGGGGAAGAAATTCAGCCTGCTCATTTTTGAACAAAGCACTAAAAAATGTCCAGTATGTTTATTATATAGCTATTTTAGAATAAAGGAAAAACAAAAGCTATATTTCAACATTAAAAAATGTTGATGTATACTTAGAATTTTTTGTGTGTGCCAAAAGAAATAGAATGTTCCCTTGCAAAAGTGTGTATTGAAGTGAAATGAAACAAATGGCCCTTTATTTATTTATGTAAGGCTAGGCATTGGGTATATTGCACCATTTAAGCTTCATCCTTACACTTCATTACCTACTAAAAATGGGCCCTACTTATAAGTATTTGTATAATCAGTGATGAGCTGTGCTTTGAGATGGAGTGGTACGGACCAAGCATTAGAGGGAAAAAAAGCATACTTGATCTTTTGGGACACTAAGAGAATATTTGCTTCAAAACTGGAAATTTCCTAAACTCTATGTTCAAAAATCAGAAATACTCTGTTTCCTAGACACAGTGAACCACAAATTACATGTCGATGGCTTAGAAATAATGTTTCTAGTACTAATAACAGATATGTAAAAATTTTGGAATTTAGTGAGATCCCAAAGTCAGATTTGAAGGCTTATGTCCTTGGATTTTTCTTTTTAGCCACCATTAAATGCCTGCCACAGTTTGGCTGGGCATTACTGTATTTCTCACCACTTCCTAAAGGCTCTGCTATGGTTGGAGTAGATTATGCACTGCTCTCTCCTCCTGAACTGAAAAAAAACCACAAAACAAACAAACAAGTGTGCATTTCCTGTCTTCTGTCCCTTTGTAAGATCTGTTCTTTCTAATAGCAATTCCCTTCTTCCTCCTCCCAGAACATTAATCCGGTTTGAGTTTAACTTTTATGTTTCTCATAAACAATTTCCCCTCTCCTCTAAATTACAGCAATCTCTCCTGAAAAAGAACTCAGGATCCCCTTACTTCCACATTGAAATTATTTCTTAAAATTTTGCTGAACATTACTACATACATGGGTCCTATCATTTCAACAACATGCTGAGAAACCTGTGGCAAGAATTATGAATTTAAAAGTTTGCAATGTTCTCTGCTTGATTCTACATAGCAACATGGGCCCAGAATGTTAGGCATGGAAGGAGGGGGACATTATAACGCTATGCTCTACTTCTTAAGGTTAAATATCATGACATGGTAGTTTAGGGAAGTTACATACTCATGAAGTGCTTGCTAAAGAAGGAAAATGTTTGGAAAAAAGGGAGCGGGATAAAAATCTATAAGAACAGAAATAGGACTCGAAGAAAGCAAGCAAGAGTTCTCTTCCCATAGGCCCTTTCCTGGCTCAATCTCAAAAATAGTAAGACACACTAATCCTACTGTGTCGTAGTCAAGAACAATGATTCACCATATATCCTATGGCTCTTTCTGTGGGCCTCCCCTGTGCTCTTAACAGGGCAGCTTCTTACTGTTTCTTATGCTTCCTATTTCCATGTGACCTGAGCAGTGAGGTCTAAGTCTAGTTGCTGGTACTTTCCTCTCTGCTTCCTTTTATTCTTTCCTTTATACATCTGAGGCACTCAATCTCACCCTTACCCTTGGAAGTCCTAAACCAATATGGAGCCTGGCTAAAGTCCCTTGTCTGCTCTTCTTGCCTTCACTTGTGTGTGCTCAGTACACATATCAGTTCTGTCTCCTGTGGTTGTCAGGAGGATGGTAAAATACTAATATTTGAATGTTAGTTTCAGTGGAGGATCAGCTGGCCTTCTTACAGTTCAGCACTAGGCTTTGTACTTCAGCAACATTAGAGAGCTCTGTATTGAAATTTGGTATAAAAACCCAATTAATAATAATGTAGAATTTAGCTTTCTTTTTACCATTGTCCCCTGGCTTGATAATTCCACAGCTTACCTCAAGGGAACAAGGCTATTGCTGAACAAAAGAAGGATTTAACCTTTTCTTTTTTTTTCTTTTCTTCTTTTTTTTTTTTTTTTTTGAGTTGGAGTCTTGTTGCCCAGGCTGGAGTGCAGTGGCGTGATACCAGCTCACTATAACCCCCACCTCCCAGGTTCAAGCGATTCTCCTACCTCAGCCTCCCGAGTAACTGGGACTACAGGTGTGTAGCACCATGCCCAGCTAAGTTTTGTATTTTCAGCGGGGTTTCACCATGTTGACCAGGATGGTCTTGATCTCCTGACATCATGATCCACCTGCCTCGGCCTCCCAAAGTGCTGGGATTATAGGCATGAACCACTGTGCTCAGCTGAATTTATGCATTTCTTATTTCCTTAGCTAAATACCATCTGATACCATCTCGATTTCCACCAGAATTTTTAACAGTGAAGAATAGGCTTCTCCATTCCCTTCAGGGGATTGAGGGTAAGATCAGGCCAGTCTGGGAAATGCAAGTCAATTCTTTGGCCACTAGCTGTGTGCTCCCCTTTTGTCTTACAGATTGTTCTTAAGAGAGACAGACTGCTTTTAGACCATTAGACAGAAGGCAATTTGAGACCAGACAGAAATAGTCCAGAAGTATCCAGCAGTAGCCTGTATAAAGCTCTTGAGAGAATTAGAAAACTGCCCAGTCCTGCAACAGGCATTGGAGTTTAGTGAGCTCAAAGTGAATGGGATTTCGTCCCCACTCACACCCTTGGCTGGGTAGCCTTGGGCAGGACAGAATCTGCAAGACTATGTGATGACCTCCTGCCAGAATATACAGTGCATGTGAGCATGTTGTTTTAATTTGTTTATCTTCTTTTATGGTATATTTCCTCATGAGAACTGCCATTGTGTAAAATACAATTAAATGTAAATATTATACTTTCTAATCTAATAATAATTTCCTGATAAATATATCCAATCAACTAGTCTGTAGCATGATATTACAGTCTATTGCAGCTGGCTCTTCTAGTCTCCTGTTTTCTGACCACAGCTATATTTGATCACACTTTTAGGATGGAAATAACCTGGTCTTAATCCATTCAATAAAAAACGGTTGGCAAGCCCTTTTTATGAGTAAATGGAAAGGGTTTTGCAAGGCAGCATATATAAAAAAGAAACATTAATCCTAACCCTTCACTCTCTTAAATGGGAATTAAGGTCAACGTTCTTAGAGCAGCCAACTGAAGTGGTGCTAAGTTCAGAAGTTCTTTGGAAAGAGAACCAAACAGCTGACTTTCACTGGAGAAAGAAGCATTTCGGGAGTTGGGTGCTAGCATAGCCAATGTCTTTCCAAGACTCTTCTTCTTAACTAGGTCATTTCTTCTAAGAGAATAACGAGAGATCATTTAAAAAGATCATGATGTTCATCTACTTAATTCTTTGTTTTTAATGAAGTCTTTCTACTTCATTATAAGACAAAATAAGTCAGATTTTTCCTGAAAGCCCAGGTTGTACCCTAAGGGAAAGTGAGGCACTTAGAAAAATGTGGTAAATCTTTCAGTGCATCAGACTTATTAATTTATTAAAGAATATATTCAAGAGAGCCTCTAGAAAGACAAACTTCTATCACGGTAGAACGTATCTAACTTCTTTCTTCAGGCTCCAGTGGTAAAGAGCATCTTTCTGGAGAGGAAATGCCCCTATGAATGATCCCTCACCCACCACATCATTTCACTCCTTCAGTCTACTTCTCATTCCTTCTTCCAGCATGCCAGATACACTCAAACACAACACCACCACCTTTGCGATCCAGTTTCCAGAGTGGTCAATTGTATCATTTTCATGTTTCAGCATGTTTTAAAATTCAACCTCTGAATCTTAAATAAGATGTTGTGACTTACAAACACATTGGTAAAAAAGACAGTGTTCCTTCAAAATGTGTATGTTTTCTTCAGATCTCCTCCAAATACATTCTCCAATTCATAAACATAAGTCTATTTTGTACTTTACTAAAAATAGCGTTGATGTTAATTCCTACTTAAGAGAGTAGATAATTGAGATACTGAAAAGTTAGGAAATGGAGAAGGATTTACACTTTGTCAAAGAGGTCATTTTTAGCACCTTATCACAGCAGCAGCATAAACTCTTTGTAAATTTAGTTTTGACAGCATTGGGATTATCACTTTTGTATATGAGATAAACTTTCCTGTATTCACCATTTGTATAAATGTCTCAAATGTTTTAACATGTCAATAAAGTAAATCACACTTTAATTGCAGGTGATAGTTTATAAAGTACTTCATAATAATTTGGTGTTGTTATGCCCATGTTAAAGAGGAGAAGACTGAGGCAGAGAAATTGAGCCTTACCTTTAGGTCACGTGAATACCTGGCATAGACTCTAGTCACGCTCATGTCTTCTGCTTGGTGGCCTTATAAAATGTAGATAACAGAGAAATCCAGAGGAAAATGTAATGCCGGTGAGCTACTAACCAAGAGGAAAGTATCTTTTGTTGCTCCTCCTCACTGGGGAACAAATGAAGGCATAGACATGCATTCTAGTCTGTACTATGTCACTGCATTTCTGTGAGACTTTCTTTCTCTGGGCCATGGTCTTTAAGAAAAGGACATTTTGAGAAACAGCAGTCATGATAATTTCAGCCCTAGCATGGTGTTTCTGTTTCTGTTTTGAAAATACGGCCAAATCTGAATTATCTGATAAGTTATATAATAGAATTAAAAATGAAACTAATAATTTCAATCTCTGCCTTCTTTAAGAATACAAGATAAGAATTAGACAAACACTTTTGGTTCTATTACATGGATTGTAATTTTAGAGGCACCAGCAGAATAGTCATCTCCTAAATAACCCCACATTTCCTGAATTTTTTTTCTTATATCCTTTTATTAAACACACACACATACTTGTTCAAAATGGTAGCAATTGTTTATATCGGTAGTTCTCAGCTTGGCATGATCTTGCCCCCAGTGGACATTTGGTAATATTTAAAGACATTTTTGGTTGTTTCAGCTGGGAGGCTCTACTGGCATCTAGTAGACTGACGCTCTGCTACACATCCTGTAATACACGGATGTTCCCACACAAACATGCACACACGATGAAACATCATCTTGTCCTAAGTGGCAATAGTTTTGAAGTTGAAAATTTCTATTTAAATCCGTAAATAAGTGAACAGCAATCCTAACACACAACACATTTTTTTCCTAGTAATTTCATTTTTGGTTCATATGAGACAGGTAAGATACATATCTTTTCTTTTCTTTTTTTTTCATTTCTAAAATTAGTTGTTTATTTTTTTGTAATTTTTATTTTTTAATTTTATTTTTCCAAGATATATATATATTTTCAATGATAAAATCTTCACCTCAGCTTATCTGGCTCCCTGACATCCAGAAGGTGAACACTTAATTGAGCAAACAGCATCTTCTAAAAAATTAAAACAGCCAGATGAGCAGTAACTTGGAAATCATTCATTCATGCCTTTGTGTGAATTAAGGTAATGAGAAGTTATTGTGGGGAAAGGTAGCCCTGGGTAAATGCCATAGAAGAGGGGTTTAGGCAGCTGGAAGGCAGCGTAAGAGTGCCCGGCACCACGGGTGTGCTGGTGGGCACTTGTAAACCCAGCTACTCAGGAGGCTGAGGCTGGAGAATCACTTGAACAGGGGAGGTGGAGGCTGCAGTGAGCTGAGATCATGCCATTGTACTAGCCTGGGCAACAGAGCTGAATTCTATCTCAAAAAAAAAAAAAAAAAAAAAAAAGCCCAGCAGCAGGAGAGAGGGGATTCAAGAAAGATTATAGTGCCCAATTTTGCTGACTTTCAAATTTAGTCTATCCTCCACCATAACCCACAAAGAGTTGCTGAACACACATGTGAGCTTCAGTGCTCTTCTTTTTTCAGGCTCAACTTCAAATGAGATGTGATTTTTAAAATAGCTGAAGACTGGGAAAAACAAGAGTGAAAAGAGATGGTGACAAATTCATAGAACAGCTGACAAATTATTTTATTGGCTGTTTGGGATTAATAGTCTCAATGATTTGTAAATTGCATCACTAGACTCTAGTCCACACTGTGTAGTTTGATTTGAAAGCCTAAGAATAAACACTTTGATCCTACACCACTGATAATTTACTTTACTTCTCTTTTCTCTTTTATTTTTCCACCCTTAAAGGTACCATGTAACCCATTCAGACAAAAACCCAATTGAGATGGCATCCTGCCAGGTTCAAGCTGTAACTGCATCGATTATCTATTGGTTGCCTAACAAATTATATCAAAATTTACTACAAGCCTACCTTGTTTTATTTCACTTCATTTTATAGCATTTATAAATAGTTGGGGTTTTTTTTTTTTTTAACAAATGGAAGGTTTGTGGCAACCCTGTGTTGAGCAGAACTTTTGACACCATTTTTTCAATACCATATGCTCACTTTGTGTCTCTGTGTCACATTTTGGTAATTCTCATTATATTGAAAACTTTTCCATTATTTTATATGTTATGGTGATTTGTGATTAGAGATTATTTTCCCTTTTTCTTTTCCTTTCTTTTCTTCTTTCTCTCCTTCCTTCCTTTCCTCCCTCCCTTCCTCCCTCTGTCCCTCCCTTCCTTCCTTCCTTTCTTCCTTCCTTCCTTCCTTGGTCTTGCTTTGTTGCCCAGGCTGGAGTGTAGTGGTGCAATCTCAGCTCACTGCAACCTCAGCCTCTTGGGTTCAAACAATTCTCCTACCTCAGCCTCCTGAGTAGCTAGGATTACAGGTGTCTGCCACCATGCCTGGCTACTTTTTGTATTTTTAGTAAAGACAGAGTTTCACCATGTTGATCAGTCTGGTCTCGAAAACCCGACTTCATGATTCACCCACCTAGGCCTCCCAAAGTGCTAGGATTGCAGATATTTGAGCAACCATGCCTGGTCCTTCTTCCCTCCCTCCCCCCCTCCCTCCCCCGCTCCTCCCTCTCCCGTCTCCCCTCTCCTCCCCTCCCCCCTTCCTCCCTCCCTCCCTCCTTCCTTCCTCTCTCTCTCTTTTTTTTGACAGGATCTTGCTTATTGCCCAGGCTGGAACACAATAGCATGATCATGGCTCACTGCAGCCTCCAGTTTCCCATGGGTTAAGGAATCTTCCCACCTCAGCCTCCTGAGTGTCTGGGGCTCAGGTGCATGCCACCACACCCAGCAAATTTTATGTTTTTATAGAGACAGTGTCTCCCTATATTGCTCAGGCTGATCTCAAACTCCTGGGCTCAAGCAAGTCTCCCACCTTGGCCTCCCAAGCAGCTGGGACTACAGGCCTGAACCACCACACTTGGCCATCAGTGATCTTTGAGATCTTCGAGATTCCTATTGTAATTGTTTTGGAGCACAATGAACCACATCCAAATGAGTAGGTGAACTTCATCGCTAAGGGGCATGTGTGTTCTGACTTCTCCACTGATGGGCCATTTCCTCATCTCTCTCCCTCTCCATGAGCCTCCCTATTCTCAAAGACCCAAAAATATTGAAATTAGGTCAATGAATAACCCTACAATGTCCTCTGAGTTTCAAGTGAAAGGAAGAATTATACATCTCTAGCATTAAAGCAAAATCTAGAAATAATTAAGCATAGTGAAGAAGGCACGTCAGAAGCCAATATAGGCTGAGAGCTTGATTTCTTGTAACAAGCAGTTAGCCAAGTTGTGAATGCAAAGAAAAAGTTCTAGAAGGAAATTAAAAGTACTACTCTAGTGAACACACAAATGTTAACAAAGCAAAATAGCCTTATTACTGACATGGAGAAAGTTTTAGTAGTTTAGATAGGCTATCAAACCAGCCACGACATTCCCTTAAGCCAAAACCTAGTCCAGAGCAAGGCCTAACCCTCTTCAATTGTACGAAGGTTGAGAGAGGTGAGAGAGCTGCAGAAGAAAAGTTTGCACCTAGCAGAGGTTGTGGCTCATGAGGTGTAAGGAAAGAAGCCATTTTATGACATAAAAGGGAAAGGTGGGGCAGCAAGTGCTGATGTAGAAACTGCATCAAGTTATCCAAAAGATCTAAATAAGATCGTTGATGATAGTGGCTATAGTAAACACTACATTTTTAATGTAGGTAAAACAACTTCACATTGAGGAAGAGGCTTTCTAGGACTTGAGTAACTAGACAGGAAAAGTTAATGCCTGGCTTCAAAACTTCAAAAGACAGATTGACTGTCTTGTAAGGGTAATAATGCAGCTGGTAACTTGAAGTTGAACACAATACTCATTTACTAACTCAAAAATCCTAGGGTCCTTAAGAGTTATTCTAAATCTACTCTGCTTGTTCTCTAGAAATGGAAACAAACAGCTTGAATGACAGCACATCTGTTTACAGCATGGCTTGCTAAATATTTAAGCCCACTGTTGAGACCTACTGGTCAAAGAAAAAGATTATTTTTAAAATATTACTGCTCATTGACAATGTACCTGGTGACCTAGGAGCTCTGATGGAGATGAGCAAGAATGTGAATATTGTTTTTATACCTGCTAACACAATATCCATCCTGTAGCCCAGGGATGAAGGAGTAATTTTGACTTACAAGTCCTATTAAGGAAATACATTTTAGAAGGCTAAAGCTGCTGTAGACAATGATTCCTCAGATGGATCTGGCCAAAGTAAATTGAAAACCTTCTGGAAAGGATTCGCTATTCTGGAAGCCACTAAGAACATTAATGATTCATGGGAGAAGGTAAAAATATCCACATTAACACAGGTTTGGAAGAAGTTGATGCCAACTCTCATGGATGATTTTGAGGGGTTAAAGACTTCAGTAGAGGAAGTAACTGCAGATGTGGTGAAAATAACAAGAGACTTAGAAGTGGAGCCTGAAGATATGACTGAACTGCTACAATCTTGTGATAAATCTTAAACAGATGAGGAGTTGCTTTTTGTGGAAAGTGGTTTCTTGAGATGGGATCCACTCTTGGTCAATATGCTGTGAACATTGTTGAAATGACAACAAATGCTTTAGAATTGACAACAAAGGATTAAATAAACGTCTTTAATAAAGAATTGACAGGGTTTGAGAGGATTGACTCCTATTTTGAAAAAGTTCTACTGTGGTTACAATACTACCAAACAGTATAACTTTCCCAGAGTGAGTGATCAAAGAGAAACAGAGAGAGTCAGAAAGCATGCTTTATAGAAACCTTTGGTTAAAGGAAGAGTCAACTGATGTGGGTAACTTCATTGTTTTATTTTAAGAAACTGCCACAGCCACTCCAACCTTTAGCAATCATCACCCACCCTGATCAGTCAGCAGCTGTCAACATCAAGACAAAACCTCCCACCAGCAAAAAGATTATGATTCACTGAAGGCTCAGTTGGTCTCTAGCATTTTTTAGCCATAAGGTATTTTTAAATTAAAGTATGTACATTGTTTTTTAGGCATAATGCTATTGCACACTTAATAGACGACAGTATAGTGTAAACCTAACTTTTATATGCACTGAGAAACCAAAAAAATTGCGTGACCTGCTTTATTGCAATATTTGCTTTATTGTGGTGGTCTGGAACCAAACCCACAGTGTCTCCAAGGTATTCATGTAGCTTAAAATAGCAAATATTTATCATCTAGTATAGTATGTGAGATTTCAGGATCTAGGGATGGCTTAGCCTGGGTGATTCTGGTTCAGGGACTACCATCTCTGAAGACCTGACTGGGGCTGGAGGGTCTGTTTCCCCATTGTTGTTGGAAGGCCTCGGTTTCTTACCATGTGGTTCTCTCCACCATAAGGTTTCTTACAGTATGACTTTCCCAGAGTGAGTGACCAGAGAGACAGAGTCAGAGAGAAAGAATGCAAAATAGAACCTGTAGTGCCATTTCCAATGCAATATCTGAAGTGATAGCATCTGTTCTGCCATATTTTATTGATCACCCAGATCAACTCTGATATAATGCAGGAGGGGACTATGCCAGGATATGACTACCATGAGGCAGGGATCCTTGGATCATCTTAGAAGCTGATTACCATACTAATGTTGTCTTTAGATTCAATAATCAGCTTGAGTTCATGAAAATGAAGTGTTTATAACTAATAATACACAGTTAAGCTCTGCCACCATTGACTTAAAAATAATGAACAAGCTTTCAGGATAAAAAAGTGAGCCCATGTTCTAAGGGGAACTCTGTTGAGTTTATTGTACATATGTACAATGATCTTAACACAGCAAACATATTTTAGGTTATGCTAGTTATTATTATTTTTTTATTGTACAGATATCCTTTTGTGCTAATTTAGCCAGGATTCTGTTTAGTCTGCTCTGAAGTAGCAACTTTTGGCTTTTGGATGTGTAATATAAGCAAGAATTAGACAGTATTCGAATGAGTAAGAATTAGAAAAGATTGACTTCTAGTCGCTGCTCTTCCATTTCCTGTCTGTACAAGCAGAGCTAAATTCTAACCTCAGATGCCTTGTCCATGAAGTAGATTTAATCAAACTCATCTCTAATTGTTGGTTTGAGGACTAAATGCTTTGCTATGTGAGCAAACTATTTAGCACATTACTGGGCATATAGTGATAACATAATAAACAGTATTTTCAACATCAATTTCCAATTCAGTTAGTTTTGAAACTGAACATTGTGATCATCATCAGTAAGTTGAAAAAATTAAAAATGGGTTGAGTAAAGCCTTTTTGTACAAATGAAATAAAATTGAACATTGTAAAAATATCAGAGGGTCAGAGACCCTGGTTCCAGGGTTTACTATGTCATTGGAGTTAATATTGTTTCATGAAACTTTTATTTCTATTTGTGTGTACAGGCAAAATCATGTATATATGTGTGTTGTATTTGTTTCTTGTCCCAATTAAAACCACACCTCTTGTTGTGGGTCACAGTCAAGACAATGAGAAAGCCACTACTTCAACCTGACTTAGTTATGTTTATGATTTTTTTTTCCTGAGAAGAACCATCCTTATTCTTTTCTAGTGATTGCATCTATCTGAATATTTTAGAAGTCAGAAAATTTTAATGTCTCTTTGTTGGAGAGCCTCTTCCTGTTTAGAATCCCATTAAAGATGAAATCCCAATGTTTACAGAGTCATGACCTTTCCATGTTAGACCATTAGACATGCCCCAGGCAAGGATATGGCTTATTGCTTCATGCCCAATAGCATGGTGGTTGCAGATGCATTAATGATAGAGTCATAGGAAACTCAGAAATCTCAGCGGACTTACTCATTGGGAAATTTTATATAGCAAGCAAGCATCCACAAGGACATTTTTAGTTATATGATTAAATAAAGAAGTGCTAAGCCCCTGAGGTTTATGAAATTCTAAATATCAATCTGCCTTAATAGGGCACCACTTCTCATGGGGGGGAGCACCATTTGAGGCCACTCATGGTCAAGTTTGCTGAGTTTCTGGTAGTGAACTATATGAATAAATGTGCTTTTTATTTATTCTAATATCATATTTACCTCGTCTTACCATTGTGTTGATAGTATCAGTAACTTGAAATGCTTCAGCTTCAGTTTATCAGTCTATTTTATCAATTTATCAGCAAGTTTTAATAAAAACCTTAAACACTTGCAGTATTGTTACTTTCAGGGCCCTTGTGTACTATGTAAGGTGATTAATATTTTTATAATATAAATAATTTTATACTTCATTCCTTGAAGTCAGATGTTCAGGTAATTATGTTAACTATAATGTTTAAAATGTCTTTTTTATCCCTTTCTGCAATCTTCCTCCAATCCTTGCTCCCCACACCCCATACCAGCACAGTAGTTTTCTGAAAGACATCCAGGAACTTCATTCACTGCTTTCTCTCACTTTACTCATTGCTGGCCTATCACTTTAGAGTCTAATCATCATCAAAATTATAATTACAGGTAATTCTGGGTTAAAATTGCTCAAGGAAAATGTTCCCTTTGAAGGTTTGAAACAGCACGTGTTATACAAGAAGTTTCTTTATGTACAAGTATCAGATACTTATACTTTGGTATGGTTAGATTGGGAGAAGCAGTTTGAAAATCTATTAGAAGTTTGAATTCTCTGGTGTAAGTGCATATACAGTTATCAATCAGAAAACAATGAACAGCTAATATTAACCATTGGGCTGGGCACAGTGGCTCATGCCTGTAATCCCAGCAATTTGGGAGGCTGAGGCAGGTGGATGGCTTGAGGTCAGGAGTTTGAGACCAGCCTGGCCAACATGGTGAAATCCTGTCTCTACTGAAAATATAAAAATTATTTGGACATTGTGGTGCACACTTGTAATCTCAGCTACTCAGAGGCTGAAGCAGGAGAATTGCTTGCACCTGGGAGGTGGAAGTTGCAGTGAGCCAAGATTGCACCACTGCACTTCAGCCTGGGTGACACAGTGAGACTCTGTCTAAAAAAATAATAATAGTAATAATAATATTAACCATTGTATTATTTCATAAACTTCAGGGGCTTAGCACTTCTTTATTTAATTATATAACTAAAAACATCTTGTGAATGCTTGCTTGCTATGTAAAAAATTCCAAAAGAGTAAGTCCACGGGTGGCCTTAAGGCTGGAAAAATTAGCAAATAGATATAGTAAATGGCTTTCTGACATTACATTAAAATGCAATAGTATATTATTACCTGTAGACTTTATAGCCATCCTGTAGTACACAGATGTCCTGAAATAGGGTGAAAAAGAAAGATACTTAGATTTGCATAACTCTTTACCATTAGGCATGCAGTTAGTATCTGTCAGGGGTCTATATTTATATAGCTACAGTTAATAAAATAGTTTCATTCTAACTTGACAAAACTGGTTTGATGTAGATATTATTACATTTACTTTAGAGATGAGGAAGCTGAGGCTTAGAATAGTTAAATGACTTGTTTGTAGTCACAGTGTTAGTAAGTGTTAGGAAACTAGGCCTATATAACAAATTCCTATTAATTTTTTTTACTGTCAAATGCCATCTCTCATATCCATGCCCACAGAAGAAGTTTAAACCCATTCTTTCCATTTAAAGCTTGTTATTTTATTTTTCAATTTAGGTATATTTGTGATTTTTCTTGTTTAATCCTCAAAGAATACTATGATACAGGTGCATTATTCTTCGCTTTTTCTGTTTGCAGAAGCTAAAGCACAGAGAAGGAAAACAGCTTGCTCAAAGTCACACAGCTAACCAGTTGCCAGCTTAGAGCTGCCAGAGTCCAGAACTTATTATTCTTTCTCAAACGCTGCTTCTCATATGCTGCTTCTCACATAAGTATAAATCAGAACTTGGAGAAAGCAATAATATAATCGTTAATATTAGCTGTTCCTTGTCTGTATATTAATAACTGTATATGCAGTTGCAGCAGAGAATTCACACTTCTAATAGATTCTCAAACTGCTTTTCTCAACCTACCCACATCAAAGTGTAAGTATCTGACATTTACATAGCATTTTACAAGTGACCAAACATTTTGTCATGTATTATTTCATTTGATCATTACAAGCAATTTTTGAGATGTTTAGGACAGGTACAATTAGCATGATGCCTTTACTGATGAGAAATATTTATCTCACAGAAGTAAAAGACCTTAAAGTTCATATGGGTGATAAGTGGTGGGGGAAAAAAGCACTCAGGTCCCCTGCTGACACATTCTGGGAGCTCTCCACAGCACCATGCTAAAGATAGCTCTTCATGCGGCAAGATTCTACCTGCCTGTGGGAATTCACCAAGACCTTTCCCCTACTTTGGAAGAAGTCAGATAGATTTCAAAGATTCTCTACTTTTGACATGAGAAATAAGATAGGCATGGTGTGGATTAGCCCAATCCTAGACAAGCTGGGTAAGCCTCATGTAACTGTGTGTCTTTTGGGAAATTATTTATATTCTCTGAGTCTTCATTTTTTACAGATAAAAAAATTGTGATAATTATGAAAAACCAAATGTGTAATTTCTTTCTATAATGGTAGTTTTCCAGCAAACTCACGAGACTTTTAAATATAACACATCTCATATTAAATGCATCTCTGTGACATGAGAACCCTTGGCTTTAAGAAGTCAAGAATGCAAAAGGCCTCAATGAGATCCTAGATTCTATCACGTTTGGGCTTCATGGTTTCTTGGATATAATTTTAATATTAAAGCTGTGAATTCTGAGAACAGCCAGCCCTGGGTGGGAATGCACATCAGGACAGAAAAAAAAGGCTGACAAAATATGTGTTTCTCCAAGACATGTTTGTACTAAGTCATTCTGAATTTACTGAGAAGACCTTGAAACTCTATTCTCTATGAGTATATGGAATAAAAGTGTCATGCATTTTATAAATTTGGGGTACATTTTTTACAGTCTCGTAGAGGATATTTCTAGTTTTACAGCTACTAATTATAAAGATGTCTGTTTATATACTTGTTTTTCTCACTTGCCAGGGATTAAGCAAGAACTGCATCTTTTTAATATTTATATATTCATGGCACAAGGCCTGTTAACATATAAAACTTACTGAGTAAATGTTCATTGAAATGTGTTTATATAAGAAAGTATGTGAAAATGTATAATACTTATATACATCTACATACGTGTATATATCTATGTGTCTTTGCTGTTATTTATTGATTTAGAGACAGAATCTCACTCTTTTTGTCCAGGCCAGAGCGCAGTGATGCAATCTCGGCTCACTGCAACCTCCCCCTCTGGAGTTCAAGTGATTCTCCTGCCTCAGCTTCCTAAGTAGCTGGGATTACAGGTGCCCAGGGATTACCGTACCTGGCTAATTTTTTGTATTTTTAGTAGAAACAAGGTTTTACCATGTTGGCCAGGCTGGTTTTGAACTCCTGACCTCAGGTGATCTGCCCATCTTGGCCTCTATTAATATTCTCTGTTAATATTATATATATATATATTCTATAGGTATAGATATAGATATACAGATATAGATGTATATATATATTCTATGGTTATACATAGATCTATATATATTCTACATATATTTCAATTCAAGATTCTATACAAATATATATATCTGCTAATTTTCTTTAAGCATAACTTTGCTTTTAACAACTAAAACATTTTTGAGAAAAAATTATTTCAGCTCAGCATGTTCAATTTATAGTTCAACATGTTTTAATTTAGTAAACAAGAAAACCCTGTTTCCAAAAGAAAAATGGCATGTTTGAATATTGATTGGATTATATTGGTAAACTTTAAAAATATCACAATATTAGAGCTCATTCTATGAGAATATGTTTTCAATTTGCATATAATAATGTTAGAATGCACATTTACTTGATATTTGTGTTTATTTGAAAGAATAATGGTGTAATGAACAGAAGAACAAACATGATACTAATCCACATGACATGTGAGATGATATCTCTGTTTTGGTTGAGTAAATGATAAAAAATGCTAATGCTTTTCAGCAAGGATAATTAATGTGGCTATAAATAGCATGACACTCTGGAGCTGAGGAAAGAATAAGTCAACTTGTCATATAAAATAATTATGTCACATATTTATGCTGCGCTTACAAAGGCCTCAAATGTCCTACCACGATTGACTCAATCGTTCTTTCAGTATTTCTAAACGTGAGAGTGGTGAGGGAGACTTTTCATTGTATTTTTAAAAGGACCACAAGTATATGAAGACTTTTTTACTACTTGGTGGTGATCATCAAATGTCAGGTTCCTTCATTTCCCCCTTACTGATGGCAACTCAAATGCCATTAGGATCTGGGCAACTGATTTTAATTAGCTAAAGGGCCAGAAGTTTTATATCCAAGAGAGGTATGGGCTGTGGATAACTAGAGATTACATGCTCTTGTTAAAGACTTGAAATCATATTTTTAAAAATAATGTGCAGTCAAACCAAACGCTTTAGCTCGATGAATTTGGGCAGCAAAATGCCTGTTTGTAATTCTTGCCCTAACCAAGGACATGGGACTGATCAAAGTGGAAAGAGAGTGACCTGGACTTCAAAGAGATGTGAGTCTGAATATCAACTCCAACATTTGGGCTCTGTAGTCCTAATCATGTTACTGAACCTGAACTTCTCATAACTTCTGCCACCTCATTGGTTTGAGATGGTAAGCATACCTATTTCAAAGGGCTGCTGTGAGAAATAATTAAAGAAGTACCTCAAGACCTTACCTCATTTACTGACCCACAAGAAGTATTCAAAAGCAATGGCTGTTGTTACAGGCTTTGCATACAGCCCTTTCCCCCTAGTAAAGACCTACTCGCAGCTGTTTTGGCTCTTTGTTTCTTTGTTATTTTTTGTTTTCTTGACGTCTTGAGGGGTGGCAGGTAGGGGAGCAAGAGTAGAGGAGGGAAACAGGCTGAGCCAGTGGGGAATGTCTAGGAAGGGCAGCGGAGTTTTCCAGAATTGCTCCAACCAGGCCACCACTAAACTCTGCCAGATGTTTGTAAGTTTCCTACTAAGAATGAATGCATTCCAAGCACAGTTCTTTCTTTCTCTAGTTCTTTATTTCTGGATATAAAATTAAATTATCATTTTCTGAAGAAAGGAGAAAACCAACAAAATCATTTCAAGAAGAAAATAAAACTGACCTTTATTCCCATTAGCCAGAGATAGGCACTGTTCACAATTCAGTGTTTCTTTTCGTTTTCAAATATATGCAAATGTGTGTCGGAGTTGACTTACCATAATTGAGAACATGCTAAATATATCATTTTGTGTACTGTATACTATGCTGAACAGAAAGGGTTTTTTTGTTGTTTTTTGTTTGTAAGCCATGGAAATTTGGCATGTTTAAGACACTTTGTACCTTAAAATCTAGACTATCTAGTCTATTCAATGGAATGCTGCCTAGGAAGTTGGGAGGGCTGTCTTTATAATTGAGGTCATGGTTATTTTAAACTCTTAATGTAGTAATTTATGTTTGAGAAGAACTATAGAATCAACTTTTAGTTCTGGTAACATGTTTCCTTTCTTTCTCAACCCCTAATTGCTCTCTCTGGGAAATAACTATTTGCCAAATATAAAAATTATTCATTCGGATTCTTGAGATATAGTATTTAAATAGGAGAAGATTCATTACACAGCTTTCCTTCATCTCCTTAGAGAAGAGACCCTGGGGGCTTTGTGAGAGTCTGAGAAACAATTTGTTCCTTCTTGTGTCTGTGCTAGAACTCAGGGTAACAGGAATCTGAAAGACAGTGTACTCCTCTCTTCAGAGTAAGTCAGGCCTTGGAATATGAGAATGTTTTATTAGCAGTTAGAATTACTAAACCTAACTCAGTCCTGTAATTCATAGTAAAATAATACTGTTAATATATCTAAGTCTCAAAAACATGATACTGATTTAAAAATAAACAAATGAAATCATGCAATAAGGTAACACTTTTGTACATCTTGAAAATGTACTAGACAGTATGTTATTTTGAATATATACCTACAAAGTAAAAGGCCAAATAAACTTTAGAATAAAGGTTAATTCTGATTATGGGACAGGAGGCACTTTGATTTTTTATGTAGTAATTTATTTCTTACTAAAAATGAAAACTTCCAAAACAAATATGTCAAAGTTTGATGTCTGTTAAATAGGAAGCTTTCTGGTTTCTATTATCCACGTTTGATGATCATAAACACTCAAGATTTAGACCTTTGAATAAATTAGTTCAGGCTTCTTTCAGTTAATGAATATATAAAGTATCCAGTGCTCCCAGCTTGTTGGGGATGGGGACTAAATCATGAGTAACACTGGGAAGTGATCTACAGCTGCCAAAACTAGATTAATGAGTCTTTAAAACTGACTTTTACAAAATTCCTCTGGCAATACGTGTAGTAATGAGAGCAGGTATTTTCACAGTTACTCATGCTTCGTTTCCTTCTCTTGTGGTGTATGGTTAATTCTCAGAGAAGCCAGTTCATTGTAATGCTAATTTGGGCTCTCATCCAATAGCACTTGGGATGTAACAAACATCACCAGGGCACCAAAATGGCCTTTGTGAAAGATGAAACAATGCTCACTGTCTGTAGTGCTTTGATCAAAGTGAGAAAAAAATAGGGATTGTATTTCATTTATAAGATGTCAGCAATCATTATCCCTTTCTTATGCTTTGAATGACTATTTCTATCCTAATAATTCTTCCAGTACTTGGACCAAGGGTAATTTAAATAAGAACTGCTCAGCAAGTATTATTCAGAAAAAATTAGTTGGACCTCACACATAATGCTTTGGAATGTTTATTATACAATGACATTGACAGTTTTATGCCTGTACAAATTATTATATGTTCCATTGAGTAATCTCATATTGTGGGAGAAAACACACACACACACACACACACACACACACACACACACACACACACACACACACTTTTATCATTTATTTTGCTTTGTTTAAGCAGATGAAAGAAAATTAGTTTTAGAAAACCACAAACAATATATTTCAGAAGAGAAAGACGACAAACAAAGCAGCTTTATTGCAAGGAAGAAAAGATGTTGCATAAATGAAAGGGTAATAAGAGCCTACAAAGTCAGAGTGTTGAATAGTGAAGATGTTTTATCGAATCAGATTTGATTTTAAGTGTTAATACCTTGTAATTTCATACAAAATACCAGAGTACAATAAAGGCAATTTTCTACCTAGTCATGGTATTCCTGAAAAATCTGCAAATCCTATGATTAAGGCTTTCAAACTTCTGTTCTTGAGTATATCATCTGCTGAGTATTTAAATTTCATGATCTGACCGGTAATGTTTCATTTAATGCAGAAAGATTTCCTTTAAAAGATCATCATTATAAGCTATGTGTCTGCATCACTGTCATTTGTCAAAGGGGAAACAAATGTGGTTTGAGAAGATGTTTCTTAGAAGAATTATCCAGTGGAGAGCCTTTTACCCCATCAATCCCTGACAACCTACTAGCTGCTGGGGTGGTCTATCGTTTAAATGTCAAAGCTTTCTCTTTTTAAGTGAACCTGAATGTATTTTGTGTAGCATGCAGGGGGTTAAATTGCATTTCAGATAAGCAAGAAACTAAAAAACATTACAGTAAAGGGAGACATATTTGCCATTTTGTTTGAAACACTATCTTGTTTAGTTAAAAAATGATCCTTCTTATTGTTATAAAAACAATGCATACCAAGTCGCTTTGTAATTCTTCCATTCTTCTGTCATCTAAGGATAAATTTAGAATTTGGGAAAAGGATTTCTGGGTTGTTAGGCAGAATACTGGAGCTGTCCATGACAGATTAATGGGCATTATCTAAAGTGATTAAAATTTACATCAAATACACTTCATTCAAAGATGAGTGATGCATTGGTTATTTTAAATGGATCTTTAACAAAATAAACTAATTAAATGAACATAGCTACAAAGCATGAATATAGAACTGAACACATGTAGGTTGGGAATATAGAAAATATGTGTGTACAAGAGCATAATTGTGTAAATTTATTTGTGTGTATATATGTATATATGTACATACAACATGTGCTCTTACATATGTTATTAAATGGATAAACTTTATGCTTACTGTGTCTGAAAATATGGTAAAGTGCCCAGAAATTATCTGCCTGTGCTGTCTTCATGAATCTCATATTAAAAGTCTGATGCCCTTGTCCTATGTATATGGTATGGCGTCAATGGCACGCTCTTGTTTCTGACTGATTTATCACTTGATTCCCCAAGAAACACATTTCAGGAGGTAGGCAAGAGAGTCATCTTGCCTAATGAAGCACAGCTCCTTGCATACTGTGAAAGTCTTCCCAGAGTCCTTTCTTATCCCCAAGTCCTCAATTTTTCCAGGCTATATTTTTTTTAGATATAAGTTCTTACTCTGTTGCCTAATTTGGAATGCAGTGTCATGGTCATAAAGCCATTTTTTTTTACATCAAGGGAGATAGAAGAAATGTATGCCCTCTCTTCTATATTGATTTGGGACTGCCTCTGGAAAGACGTATTTGATTCCCTCATTGAGAGGATTTGTTCCTTTCTTTATTCTAACCATCAGGCAGGCAGAAAGGCAAGCAGGACATTGGTACCTTCAGTCCAGCGTTTGTAGCATGCTTGTGTTATAAGCAGTGTCAATGAAAAGGATTCAGTTTTACTTCTTTTGCTTTTATGTATGGAACAATGATTAAGACATGGTTACTTTTCAATGTGTTTCATTGATTTTACTTGATTTAAACAATGACTCATAGTAGAGATGCCTGGGAACAGCAAAGTAGAAAGACACAGTGAGACAAGATGGGGTTTCGTGGTCCATGAAGTGAGGATATTTGTCTTCAGATCTATGTACTTTTACATCATTTGTGCTGGTTCCTTTGCCATTCAAAAGGGGATCATTGATAATTGCTAATATGATATTCCTTACTTAGAGAAACAAATGTACCTAGGATAAGCTCACAATGGGAGACTCAGTATTTTCATACACAAATTCATTTATGTATTAACTTACTTATCTAACTGGTATTGAGACTGAGTTTTGAAAAATAGGACCTAGCCAAAGAAACAAGAGAATGAGGGTGGAAAGAAGTATTCCAGTTGGAGCAAAGTCATATGGAAAGACACAAGGCAAAAAGAGTATGTGCTTAGTGAAATGAAAATACTGTGGTCACTTGGTGTGTTTGAAGCATAAAGTACATGTAGGGTGGGAAGGTAGGGTCCAGATTGTCAAGAATCATCTATGCTGATTACAGTACTGTGACATTATCTGCAGGTAGTAGAAGCTACTTAAGGAGTCTGAGCAGTGACATAACAAAGCCAAATTCGTGCTTTAGATTGATCCTGCTGGCTATGCCATGGATGATGGATTGGAGGAAGCAAGTCTGGAGTCAGAAGACCGGTTATGGGGCCATTAACAAATCCAGAAGAAAAATGATGAGAGTCTGACCTTTGTCAGTGACTGTGAGGATAAAGCAATATTGGTAGGGAGACAGGGTAGTGGGAGAGGGATGGTCCTGGCAGCCTTCAAGAGAGAGCAGCGCGCCGAGTGCGTGGCTTACGCATGTAATCCCAGCACTTTGGGAGACTGAGGCGGGTGGATCACCTGAGGTCAGGAGTTGGAGACCAGCCTGGCCAACATGGCAAAATCATGTCTCTACTAAAAATACAAAAATTAGCTGGGCGTGGTGGCACACACCTGTAATCTCAGCTACTCGGGAGGCCAAGGTAGGAAATCGCTTGAACCCGAGTGGTGGAGGTTGCAGCAAACTGAAATCACCCCACTGCACTCCAGCCTGGATGAAAAAATGAGACTCTGTCTCTCGAGAGAGAGAGAGAGAGAGAGAGAGAGAGAGAGAGAGAGAGAGAGAGTGAGTAGCAACAACAAAGTCTGGTGTGGATTTAATGCAGAAAAGTAGAAAAGGAAGGAAAAGAATAATCAAGGTGATTCCTGTGCCTTGAATGAACAGATAGGTGATAATGGTGTCACTCATTTAGATAAAAATCACAGGTAGAAAGCCAAGTGTGTTGGAGAAAGACAAGGAATATATTTGGGACAGAATGGTACCTGGGGCTTAAGCGATGCAGAGACTCTAGCTCTTTATCTTAAAGCAGATACACCTACTCTAGAGACATGATTCAGTCCAGAGGTTTGCTATTGTTTCTAGTATCATTGTTTCTTTACTGCCATTAAGGATATGTATGCTGTATTTTATAGATATATACATTCATATTTCAATTTTCTATAATAAATTAAAATTCAAACCTTACATACTCCAGTACTTTATAAGGGAAGTTTTAAATCAAGAAGTTTGAGAGTTATGTGAGTCGTTAGAAATGATCAAATCCCGCCCTTTATTTCATAGATGGAGAATTTAAATCCAAATTGCTTAAGTAATTTCCCTAAATTCGTGGAGTAAATCAATGATTGTACTTGGATTAAAATCCAGATGTTCTGATTCCTGGCTGAATGTGCTTTTTATATGCCATGTGACTTTTAAAAAAAAGGTAAAGGGAAAAATTAAGCAGGCATATAAATATGCCTGAGATTTCATGACTGTGACATTTTACTAGTGTGAGAAGGTAGGTGTAGAAGAGAGGTGCCAGGTTAGTAAAATGTGTTTTGGCACAGGAGACATTTGCTTATACAAAGAGAAAATGACTTTCCTGGGTCCTGGCCCAACTCTGGGGGCAATGTAAATGACTTTGGCAATTTTCAGCAGCCACAAAAATGTGGTCCCACAAGAGTCATTACCAAAAAAAGCAATTGCAGGAGAATTTTTTCCTATGGGATTTTCTGGGGTGCCCTTGATAGCTTCTACATATGCCTCAACCAGATGTTGCTACTTCTCCTTTGGAGGCCAAGTAACAAACATCCACTCACATTATTAATATCAATATCTGAGAGCATCTCCCTATTAACAGAAAGAATATTTACAGAAAGAAACATAGTCAGAGGCAGACTCCATTCACCAGCTCTATTGAAATGATTCATTCACATGTTTCTATTTCCTACTAGACTGAACTCTTTGTAGCATTTGGTACCAGGCTTAGTTCACAGCACACACTTACCACATATATGCTAAGACTAAACTGAACTGATGCACGGGGTGATAAGCCTGAACTAATTCTAGAATTTGGTTTTGTTTTTTGACATTTTGAGGTGATATATGCAAAGAAAAAAAATCAAGGCATTGCTGAGGCTTAATAACCAGGGGGCAGCTAGCTGATGGGTATCAATGAGAGGAAGCAAGAACAGAGTCCAGTAAAGAAAGTCAAGACCCCTAAAATGGATAGAGTATGAATTGGCGAAAGGGGAGATCCAAATCAGGAGTCAGCAAAGGCAAAGCAAGTAGCAGGAACCAGGGAATTGGAAAAGAAATGTGGGGCAGGTCAAAGATACCGACAGCCATTGTTGGCTCAGCTTACTGATGTGAGCCTAGGTTTCCCACACACTGAGGGGCCACGACCTGGCATCTGATATTGATTAGCTGTTTCACCTTGCTTTCTATAACCTCTCTGAACCGCAGTCACCACATCTATAAAACGAGCTCCTTGGAGCTCATAATATTTAATGTCTCTTTCAGCTCTCTTGTACTAATGGTTTTCTTTCTTCCATAAATAGTAAATATTCCTTCAGATATCAAAGTGAGAAATGGGATCCATGGCATGTATATCAGTACAGAAACCATTTCAAATGTTAGCCAAATAGATCTATTGTCTAAAAAGACAATTATACTTTTCCATTGCATAAAAGAAACAGTATATTGGGAGATCTAATAATAGAAATCCCTAAAAATAATATATTTGGCTTCAGCCATCCTTTTTTATAAGGCCATAAACCTAGATATAGTTGCATTTTCAATATCACCACTGATTTATGGAACAATAAGATTAGATAAAACTATCAACATTTAAGGCATTTTTTGCATTGTTTTACCTTTTTATTGCTTTCCCATATTTACCCGTTTGCTTTATTTCATGGTTGTTTTGCCATAACTGAGTAATGCCATATGCACCAACATCCAGTGAGGGTCCATTTAATCTGTACCATATTATAAGTGTACAATGCCTTTGTCAATTTTTATAGGGTTTAAAATGTTATTTTCTTAAGAATTACATGGAGAAATTTTATTCTTTGTGCTTTAAGATATACTCTGGTTTAAGATATCCCTTGAAGTGGTCTTGGAGTGAAGTGATACAGAATGTATTTCACATACAAGACATGTCATAATCCCACACAGATTTTGGTTCTCATGAACCTGAAGCCCCAAGGGTTTTGAGATTCTAGAAAAGCTCTCCCAAAATTCTCTCTCATAATGAAGAATGATGGCATCAATTCTCCCGTGGTCATTGGGCAAAAGACAGGGGCATGTAATTTATGAGAACTACAAATGGTTGATTTTATTACCTTATCAAAAATACGTTTTCTTTTTCTTTGCCTACTTAATACTAAGAGTTTTCATACAGTTAACTGAATATTTGCTTTCTCACCATAGGTAACATTTCCCAGACATTATAGCCATCAATCAATATGCAAATGTATAAATCAAAAAGTTAAAAAATGATCAATCTTTGAAAAAGTTTCACCTCATCATTTCTGCAGCTTTCATTTTACACATTTTGTGCATGAATATTGCTTGTTATCAGAATTTGTTTTTAATATTGGTAGCAACAAGCTTGTGTTTGGTAAATGACTTTCCTTCAGAATGGAGCACAATCTACTGGGCAATCTAGCCTCAACGTAACATCCCAGCTCTGCAACCAACCCACTCTGTGATCTTAGACAATTTACTTAACTCCCCTGAGCCTCTGTTTAGACATCAGTGAAATGAGAAAAATGATACTTACAGTACCTGGATTGTTCTAAAGATTCAATGAACTGCATATTTGTAAAAGCTGATACATATCTAGCCTTCGTAGAGGCTATGTGTATTATTGTTATTCCCTTTGTTGTATTTTACAATGGTTGGCAAGAAAAAGAATTAGCAGAACAAAATAAACTTATGTTGCTAAGAAAAAAAGGTAAGAATTAATGAGAGGACTTTTAATGATTCTCTTCTCTTAAAAGTACTGGCAAAGTAAACTTTCCACATACCTGGCCCTAGGGCTTCTCATCTCACCTCAAATTAAATTGGTCTCCACTACAGTGAAGCCAAGTGAAAGTAATCACCCTCTAATGAGGCATGTTTTTCTCAAAGGAATAAATATTATAATACAGTATTGTATATGTTATAATAATGAATATGCAATAACTGACTAAAATTAAAATTATCAGTCATTTAATCAGTCAGCCATCCAGTCAATTAATCCAATAACAGAATGTTTTCCACAACTCTGCGGCTAGTATAACATCAGAAGATAGAGTTGAGATTTTTCTTTGATGTCTGTCTTTTCTTTGATTTCTATGAAGTCATTGAAGGCCTCTGTTTTTTTAAACTGTAAAATGGAATCAATTCTCTCCTTGTAAGTTTGGTATAAGGATCAAGTCAGACAATGTGTACAAAACACTGCAAATGTTAAATCACTTTACAAAGGCAACATTTTTTTTCCTTGAAGGTCATCACTTATTGTTTGTCATTTCATTTCTAATCACATTCTACAATCCTCTTCCAAGTATTTTGGCCAATAATTCACAAAACTCTGGCATGGAAATATAGTCAAATAATTTATGATTAAGGTTGAGAGACTCCTACATTATAACTCATTAGCTCAATGATGAGCAACTTCTAAGCTTAAAATTCACATCTTAGATGTTTATAAAATATTGAACCTTGAGGTGGCTGTCATTTTCTGTAAGCGTATTTTAAAACCAGTAGGGAATATATGAAGACAATCAAATTTGTTACAAATCTTTTCTGAACCTGGCTGCTATGGCACATCAAGATGGATTTCACAGTTATACATCTACAGAGGAATGCTTAGAGATAAGATGAAAGCAGTCCTCCTTATTAATCACACATTGTGTATTTGACTTCTGCCTCCTGTCTCAGCCTTTAAATCAACTACATCTGGTTCTTGCTACTTAAGTGTGCCGTTAGATTTTTCATTAAAAGGCAGTTACTCTTGGAGAAAGCAGCCTCGTTTCATTAAATAATAATTAACTAGAGCTATAGTCATGCTACTCATCATGGCTGCCTAAATGAGCATTTTAGTATAGGTTGGAGACTTACTTTATTTCTACAACATGGTCAGCAGAACTGAGAGGCACCTTATGGTTGTGATGAATGCTAGTATAAAATCGTTATTTTGCTTTGCTGGTGTTAACTTTTATAGCTTAAAAAAAGCACAGTAGTACAGAGTGGTCACCAGCTGATACAAAGGCATGATGTAGCCACCTCTGCTGAAAGTGTCCTCCCCCGTGAAGACTAGGGTACATGACTGTTGTTACACCTGGAGTAACTCAAACTCTGGGAACAGACTCCTGCTAACCAACTGCATAAGACATTGATGTATAATTATCAAGTAGATCTTGTACTGGAGTTCACTGATTAGTGAACTGTCTCAGGAGGGAAATTTGCATAGAAAGCCAGATTTCTTGATAAGCAGGGAATCTGATATTTCAAAGTAAATTTGATGGTTTAAATCAGTATTACTCAAGGACGTTGCTGTCATTTTGGAAACATGGTAAGAAGTTTGCACCAGAATGTAAAAGAGCATCACTTTCTTCATTGAGAAAGTCTTGCGTGTGTGTGTGTGTGTGTGTGTGTGTGTGTGTGTGTGTGTGTGTGCATCAGGGGAGCTAAACACTGTGTTTAGTGACATAGATGATTTACATCCTGGTGAAAACTCCTAATTTCATGGCTGACTGTTGACAACCAGGTCTCATCCAGGCAGTTGTTCTATGGACCACACTTTGAGATGCACTCATTCTTTACCTGAATAATAAATTACATTGGGAAGCTTTATAAAATAAACAGTTTCCCAGTATATGCCCTTAAAGGTTTCTGGTATGTTGTGCCTCCATCTGCATTTTACAATTCTCCCTGTGTAGTTTTGATGAACACTCAAGCTTTAAGAGCATTATAGTAAAATGCATAGCATAATGAAGCAGTGCTAGGCTAAATAGATTAGAGGTTAACAACACGGGTTTTGGAGTTGCGGGTTGAGTTCTTGGTTCTTGCTTGTTCTTGAGCAAGTTGTTTGGGGGCTTCTGAGTCTCAATAGTTTCATCTATAAAGCAGCTATAAAACATATAAAATTGTTATGGTGTTCAAGTGTGTTTATAAAAGATAAACATGTAGCTCAGTACCTCTTGCATAATTGGCAATTGATAACTGTCAGCTATAAATGACAGCTGTTATCTTCATAATGGAGACTTATCTGCCATTTTTGAAGCTATATACATTCATATATAATCCTCAGTTCCCTGAAATAATATGTCCCAGGAATATATTGTTAATCTTTCCCTGCCTGAAGCTTCTTCTGCTAAACACTGATCTAATGTAATAATCAAAAATCTTGATTATAGCTGTTAAAAACCTAAATCAATGTGATTGAAGGGCAAAACAAGTTGACTGCTCAGTGGGAGGTTGCTAGATCATGCAACTTACAACTGAATGTCCAAGGGTGAAACAAGCTAAAAATATAGCTGGGTCTAGGTGCTCAAAAGGTATCACATGAATCCATGTCTATCTATCTATGCATCCATGTATCTATGTACATACATAGATCTATATCTATCTATCTACCTACTTACTTATCTATCTATCAATCATCTATCTACCTGTCTGTCTGTCTATTTATCTCCCTATCTATCATCTATCTTTCTGGGTCGGGTTCATTCTTGGGCTGACTCTGATTTTGTGGTGGCAAAATGGGACATCAGCTGTTTCGGGCATATGTCACCAGCTTATTAACTACAGAGGAAAAGAAAGTTATTTTGTAAACTAGTTTGATGAAATTCCAGAACTGAGACTTAATAGTCTTGCTTGTGATGTCTTTCCATTCTTGAACAATTCACACCTACACAGTAAGAGCAGAACATTCTGGCTTGCCAGGTTTGAACCTGTACTCATTCCTGATGCTAGGGTGGGACAACTCCACCTGAAACATTTGTTCTGAAGGGCAAAAAGATAATTTCCCAAAAGAAAGTTAAGGAATGACATTAGGAAAAATGGAACATAGGATGTGTAATCCAAAATGACAGATGTTTATTACTGTGTCCTACCTCTTTTTCTCTACCCATCCCTTGTTGTTTAAATATGTTAGTTCAATTGAAATAAAGCCAAGGTTCGGCCTACAGAACTTACAGTTTGATAATTTTCAGAGATTTTTTCTAATCTATTTTGTATTTATTTCATAACAAACTTTTATAGATTGCACTTTCTCCTCCCTCCTATGTCTAATTTGGGGAAAAAAAGAATGAAGGGGAATTCTTATATTGACCAAGAACAAATTTGTAATTTGTTAATAATAATATGAGTTTGATTGAAAACTCATTTTTGTTAGCTTGGGACAGATTCGTGTTTGATAAATAGAAATGAGCAAGGGATGATGTTAGCAAGTGAACTGCCAAAGCTTTACAAAGGGGAATTTACATTCAGACTATATTTCTTACATGATAATAATGTTACGATGGATTATAAAATAGTGGATGTATTATGGTTCACTAAATGAGTAAAAAATCACGTAGCCATTAATGATTTGGAACCTGGCAAGTGAAGCACGACTTGGCAGAGCTATCAAGTGGTTGAAAGTGCTAGTATGAGAGTTAAGGCCTTCAGTGCTCATGTCCAAGTCTGGCTGTTTTTGTGGTGTGTGGCCTTGGACCTGACTTCTCTGAGCTGCAATTTCCCTATATGTGTAATTGAGTAATAAAATGTAGTCATCACACAGTGGTGGAGGAATTAAGTACGCTGACAGGGAGGTGCAGGTTTCTTTCGTATTTTTTCAAGCAATGCATATGTTCAGCTTTATTCTCCCAAGTTCCTAATAGGCTCCCTTGCAATAAGTCACTTAACAATTCTCCATAGTCCCTATGGCACCATTTATTTTAGCACTATAGTGTTCTCTAAGAGGGCATTGTAAAGGACTAAATATTACCAAAAGCAATACGGGCAAATACTGCTTTATGAGCTGTACTTTCAGTACCTATTTTTGAGCTTGCAAAGGAGCATGAAGAATGATTATAGCCAGCTCTCAGGCTTTGCAGCTCATTTCATACATCATTGCCTATATTTTAATATTCCTTTAAAGGTTTTTGTTTTGGGTATTATCCTTTCTCCCACTCCTCATCCCATTCCCCCAAGGCAGCGTGGTCTTTTATTTATCGTTACAAAAATGGAAGCAGGAGGCTGAAGTTTTCTGAGATAAGCGGTCAGTACAGTGTAACGGAAAAACCAGAGCATCAAAAATTAGATTTAAATTATTACGTGAATTTTGCTGCATTCTTGCTGGGCAACTTGGATTCATCACTGCCCTCTCTGATTCTATTTCTTCATCTATAAAATAAACATAATAAGAAAGCTGACTGTGATATATCTTTGCTCTGAAGACTAAATGGATAATGTCAGCCTTGAGAAAGTGTGATCCAAGTGCAAATTATTATGATGATTATTTTATATATATATATGTATCAGTATATTAGGAATTTGTTGACAACTGGATTCCTGTGTGCTCTGCTCCCATTTCTCCAACTCCCAGATATGCAGAGGATCCCTGCCAGATGGCTAATTTGCCAGCTGTGTCTTGTTTTGTCATTGTAAATATTACATGCCCCAACTGGGAGGCTTTGATTATAATGTAATATGTTTTATCCTTTATCTCTTACAGCTTGAGAATTACATTGTGGAAAATATGAGGTCGGAGATGGCCCAGATACAGCAGAACGCAGTTCAGAACCACACGGCTACCATGCTGGAGATAGGAACCAGCCTCCTGTCTCAGACTGCAGAGCAGACCAGAAAGCTGACGGATGTTGAGACCCAGGTACACCCCCCAGGCCAGAGTCCACAGATTCAACCAGGAGTCTTTTTTTTTTTTTTCTGCTTACTGAAAAAAACACAGAGCACATTTCAGCACTGTGATTAGGGAAACATACATTTTTGTTTATTGATAATAACAACAATGACTGTCTGACATGCTGTGCATGTTTCTTTTGATCTAATGAGGGTTGGTATATTTAGCTTTGTATGTGTTTGCAATAACAGGGCCAGCGAAGGACCTCATCAATGTTTAAATTCAAATAAGCACTGCAGCTCCCAACTGTGATATGATATGTGTCAAACAAAATAACCATTTGGGGCAGATTGTTGTCTTTGTTGTACATTTTTGACCTGTTTTGCTTTGTCTTTTGTAATGCTGTAGCCATAAGGGCATATGCAGATGGTTTGTGCATTCAGCAGATAGAAAGGAAAACGCCAAATGAACTTACCAAGAATATGTGTGTATTTACATATATCTCTCTATTAGGGACAATGATGTACTTATTTGAGTACAATCAGTAAAAACCAGGGATGCCCTTCAATCACCAGTGTCACAAACACACCATCACAGTTTACTGCCAAATAGCAAATACCGTTTTTGACGGCTGTCATTTTGATGACTATCATTTTTTATTGTCTCTTAGCCCCCTTTTAGTTACAAAAATCATTATTCCAGTTACCATTCCAAAACCCAAGTGATGATTGTATCCCAACGTTGTTAATTTCTGGCATGAACGCTGAAATATATACATTCAAAAATAAGGTGCAACCTTATTTCTATTTTATTTCATTTGTGTTATTGACATCACAGATAGGTTGGTATTTTAAGAAAAATAGCAATGATAATTGATACAGATAAAACCTCTTATATAATGCAACTTCCCCTGCACAAATGCTTTTTATGAAAATCACTTAGAGCAGATAGATCTTTCAGCTAGAAATCACGAGTTTGAGTGACTTCTCACATTCATACAGCTGGTGTATAAAATCTGAGAATCAAACTCCAGGGTCCTCATTTATTCTCTTTTCTATCCCCCTTGATTAGTAGTACTAACAATTGACTAATTGAATAAGAACCTAAGTGTTGACTACATTGGAGCAATGATTCACATGAGCTTTGGAAAATACTTTTTGCTGCATATCAGCATCAGATAAAAATGGGGACGGGCAGAACTACATACTGTCTCTGAAAATTACAAAACTTACATCATTCATTGCCACAGTAAAGCAGGAAAAGCCACACAACAAACCTCTCGAACACCGAACTGGGAAGGACACGGTGATTTATTCGGCTGGGAGCAGCGGAGGCATAGTTGCCTAATAGCCGAACTCATCTTAACAAACAAAGCCCCAGCCCTTTTAAAGGTTTTACAACTCTAGAAATTACATGTGAAAGGGTTTTGATCCATGAAGTAGGTGTGGGATATGTGACTCAGGTGGGGGTTTGAACCTGTTCTGGTAGGGGTTTGATCCTGTTTAAGTAAAAATAATGCCTTCAGAAAGATTCTTCCATACCATATCTGTGATCTATAGATGGGATTGTGGTTAGCAGTAGGGGTCTTATCCTTAACTGGGCTGGCAGAGCCTTTGGCTAACTTCTACCTTCTCCTTTTGAGATGCAATATAGAAGGCCGAAGGTGATTAAGGGTCTCCTTCCTCAACAGTAAGTTTGATAATATATGCATATTGGTTTCTTGTGATATAAATAATGTGACTATATTATTTATTAGAGTTATTAGAACAGAATGGTCAGCCTCTCCTACGAAATACACTTGTATGTTCAAAAACAAATGCACAGTATATCCTACTTAATTGCATATTTGAAATTTGTATATATTTCTATTACAATAACTTTTATGAAACACATGGTAGGGTCTTGTTTAATTTTTCTATCCCCTAAAACACTGTATCTTTGGTTGTTTTTTATCTCTTTCTACCTATGAATTAAAGTTGTGGGGAAAAAATGTTCCATTGTTAGCATGTTAATTTCCAAACTGTTAAGTTGCATGCTATGTAAGGTTTTAAGAGATAAATTGTTCTTTATCATTAAGGCCAGAAGATGTGTACTTTATCGAAAAAAGTACAGAAAATTCAAAGAAAAAGAATAACTACTCCCTATATGAAGCAGCTAAAACTTATTATTAAAGACCAGTGAAAGTTTATTAGATACAGGGGAACAATTTTAAGATAGCTAAAACCCAGAAAACATTTCCAAAATCACAATTCCATCACAACTAGCAATGAGAGGGAAGTAGAAAAAGAAGACAGTGGCTCAAATTATGCCCTTCCTTAAGAAGTGAAGCCTATGTGTTTTTTCACTTTCATTTTAATGCCTTCCAACTGCCTATGCTATTTGTAGCTGTGATGCTTCAAACCTGTTATATGTAAATGTATACCCTTTGTGCTACTTATTTGAACTATTGCAACAGAACATGTTCCGCTTAGACACAACCACTCAAGTGAAATCAAATCCTGATTCAAAGCCCAGTTTACAAAAGTAATCCTGAATTATTCCTTAACCTCCGTATACTCTATTCATGTATAATAAGCACTTATAAACCAATAGACCCTTCTGTGCTATCCAGACATGCTCTCATGATTTTCCTCCTGTATTCATCTAAGTTAGCGTCACATTAGTAAGTGATGCTTTTTCTAAAACTGACTTCAGGTCCCCAGTTATTTCAAGAACTCATGAAAATGTCTTTCCAATACATTTTAGTGCCCTAGATTTCACATGATGATATTACAGAATAAGTTTACTTACTGCTTTCTAGTTCTCTGCTGACCTTCTAGATTTGCAACTTAACAAAATGTGGAAAGCCACAGGTTCACTGCAATGACATTTTAAGATCCTCTTGTGCTTGAAAAAGTATCATGCTCAGGAAAGATACCAATAATGACCACAACTGAATAACCCTGCAAGTTACATTCATAGTGGCAAGAATCAGAAACTACCACCATGCCTTTTCCTTCCCCCTTAGTCTGGCTGGCAGTGTTTTTCTCACTGTTATCAGTTTGTACCAATATCTCTTTGCCTCCTAGTTCCTCTTTCCAAGAGTACAATATGAAGGGGTTTGTTTGAGGAATTATTCATGCACTTCCTGTAGTGTTATTCTATTTCTCACTTCTTTTTCAGGCAAATTTGGTTTTGCCTGAAAAAAATGGCCTTAAAATTTACCTCTAATAATCTGTGCTTGGCTGAGTTCTAAGTAATTTTACATATATTAGCTATTGAATAACAATAATTAATCCTATAAGGTAGATGATACACCATCCTATATTTATTTCCTCATTATTATTTATTATTATTTTTTGAGATAGTCTCACTCTGTCACCCAGGCTGGAGTGCAGTGGCTGATCAGGGTTCACTGCAGCCTCAACCTCCTGGTTTCAGGTGATCCTTCCACCCCAGCCTCACCAGCAGCTGGGACTACGGGTACGTGCCATCATGCTTGGCTAACTTCTTTATTTTTGTAGAGACCAGTTCTTGCTGTTGCTCAGGCTGATCTCAACCTCCTGGGTCCAAGCAATTCACATGCCTTGGCCTCCCAAAGTGCTGGGGTTACAGGCAAGAGCAACCACTCCCACCTTTGGGTGCTTCCTTGATGTAAGATGATTTAATAGGTCCTATTAGAATACGACAAATAAAGTCGTCTTTACCTTCATGAGTTTGAGTTAATATGGCAAAATGCTTCTAAGTCATTTCTTTCTTAACTTTCTGTCAAATTAATTATCTGTGGAACCCTTTCTCATAGCTTTAAAGATGCACCTTTGCAATCCCCTACTGTGGAAAGTATAATTGACCAGTGCTCAACAACTGCTGTGCTCTGAAATCCATTGCTATGTTGGTTCAGAGACTACAGTTCCCGTGGTTACTTCCACTGATTGCAGCAGGGAGATGTAGACCTACTCCTGGAAGCTGTAGGGGTCCACATGACTTTGGCTAGGGTCTCTCCATCAGCCTTACTGGAACTGTTGCACAGCTGCCTTGAGGGATAAGATTTCCACCCAACTTTTCTTCCTACCCTCTCCTCCTTCCTGCAATTAGACCGGCATCCAGTCTGAAGGCTCTCCAAACCTCCTCTGGCTTTCTCCCAATTTTTCCTCGTGGGCATTTCCCCTAATATATTTCCTGCATGTTTAATCCCATTTAATCATCTTTTCAAACATCACAAGTAATCACATCTGCTGTTTGGAACTCAGTAGCACTAATTAGAAATATAAGGCAAGCCAAGCACAGTGGCCTGTACCTAAAATCCCAGCACTTTGGAAGACCCAGTGGAATAATGACTTGAGCCCAGGAGTCTGACGCCAGCCTGGGCAACATAGCAAGATCCCATCTCTTTAAAAAAAAAAAAAAAAAAAGACCAGGCATGGCGATGTATGCCTGTAGTCCTAGTTACTCAAGGGGTTGAGTTTGGAGGATCCCTTGAGCCCAGAAAGTTCAAGGTTACAGTGAGCTGTAGTCACACCACTGCACTCCACGTTGGTCAACAAAGCAAGACCCTATCTTTATTTGTGTGTGTGTGTGTGTGTGTGTGTGTGTGTGTGTGTGTGTGTGTGTGTGTATGTTTGTGTGTGTATTAGGCTGTTCAGGAACAGTTGGTTCAATGAGCATGAATCTTTAGGCATAAACAGTTTTCTTCTCATATCTAATCTCAAAGGCCAGCTCTCAAGTTGGGCTGCTATATCTCTTTGCCTTGATAAGAAATAATTGAACAAACTTCTAATTTTGGTTTAACTGAAATGATGACACAAACTATCTAGTGGGTCATTTAAGGAAAATATCCTGTAATTAATTATCTTACAAGGTTTAGGAAAAGTGTTTGATAAGCCACTAGGAGAGGGCTCAGCAACCTATGCCCACAGGTCAAATTTGACCAGCTATCTTGTTTTGTAGATAAAGTTTTATTGGATACAGTTGCACTCATTCATTTATACATTGTCTATGGCTGCTGTTTCACTAAAATGGCAGAATTGAATGTTATGCCAGAGACTGTTTGGCCTGCCAAGCCTAAGATGTTTACTATGTGGCCCTTTATAGAAAAATCTGACCAACTCCTGCACTACGATATAAATTCCAAAGAAGCAGGGATTTGTCTGTCTTGTTCTTGTTCACTGCTCTATCGTTAGGGTTTAGAATCAGAGTGATACACAGGCTCTCAATAAATACTTGTCAAATAATTATATTAACTAATTTTCAGTCCTTCAAGTTCCCTTAATCTCTGCAGGCTTAAGCCAAAGCCACCAAGCCCCAGGGTACTATGCTAAGACTTGTGTGTTGATGGTAATAGATATCTACAAATAGCTGATGAGACTTTGAACAGAAGGAGTCTACTGCAAAGATGTCTGACCTAACTAAGAACATTGAGTGATTTTTTTTTCCTATGCTCTGAAAAGCATAAGAAATTTGGACAACTTCCTTACTCATGGTGCTAATTTAGTGGGCAGGGTATGGGGAGAGAGTTGGATGCCATCAGCCACAACAAGCAGAGGACCTCATGGTGACTTGAAAGAAACCATTTTGGTAGCAGTTCTTAGTGACTACAAAGTATACTTTTCTTAGCCAGAGGGAATCTGCTTATTTACAGCTACATAATAAGCCTGTGGGAAACAACTCAGATTCTGGAGATAGACTACCCGGGTTGCATTCTGATTCTACTGAGCATTAGCTGTATTGGGAGAGTTATTTCTACCCACAATTCTGTGTCTGTAACATAAGTATTATCTCTATTAATCTCTATAACCAAATGAGGTGATTATTACATTATAAATATAATATAGGGTTATATTATGTTATAAATATAAATATATATATATATAATGAGGGTATTACTATGAGAAATAAAATATATTTATATATAATATAAATAAAAATATAATAGTTATATAATGTTATATATTACAACTTAGATGAACAGTAATCTCCTAAGATTGTCAAATTTCTATATTCTTTTTTTTCTACTAAAACTTTTACAGGAGTTTTGTTTTTCACAATTTAATAGTCCATTTAAATTTGGAGCAGTCTTCTACATTTTTTTCCTTGAAAATCCCCTTGACATTCTTAAGAAACTAGGTTAATTATTTTGTAAATTATCTCACATTCTGCATTTGTCTGAATATTTCTTTATTATGACCTTTAGTTGGCCCTTCAGTCCCCTATAGTTTCTTAAACTGGAAGTTGAGTCTAAAGACTTGTTTAGGTTGAGTGGAATGTTGTGGCAGGGGTGCTCTGTGGAATTACTGGTTACTTCCTATCGCATCTCTTCAGGAGGCACACGTGCCGGATTGCCACTCCCTTAGTTATGCTGTTCTTTAATTTGGTTAGGGTTATAACCTCCATATCACTGCATCTCAATAGTTCACTTTTCCTTAGTAAATTAAACGATAACCTGTAAGGTAACACTTTGTCACATTGTCCATTACTAACCAAGTAAATTATTTCATTCATTTTACAAAATGGTGATTTTCTAACTCTCATTCCTTCTACATGTATCAACCTTAATTCTTCTGTAAGAATTAATTGCCAAGGCATCATACTTTATGTTAGACATTTTTCTTTGAAAAAAAAAAAAAAAGCAAAAGGAAACACAACCCTACAAACAAGGACTACATTAAAGTAATGAGCTGTTGAAAGAGATTTTTGGCCAGGCATGGTGGCTCATACCTGTAATCCCAGCAGATTGGGAGGCTGAGGTTTGCAGATTGTTTGAACTTGGGAGTTCTAGACCAGCCTAGGCAACATAGCAGAACCCTGTCTTTACAAAAAAAAAAGTACAAAAAATTAGCTGGCACACCTCACCGGAGCCCAAGAAGTCAAGGCTGCAGTGACTGTGATCATGCCACTGAACTCCAGCCTGGGCAACAGAGTGACACGCTGTCTCTTAAAAAAAAAAGAAGAAAAAAGGAGAGAGAGAGAGAGAGAGAGATTGTCTTTCTACCTCAATCTCTATCTTTTAGCATTAATATTAATGTAAAGGATCAGAGGCATTCTTGAATATACTAAAGACAGCTGGGTGAAATTTTCCAGCTCACTTTCTCTGGGAAACTAATAATTTTTATTTTTAAAGGTTTGCTTTTTTTTTTTTTTAAAGAAAAAGAACTAAGATTTTGTATCTCATACATCCTCAATTTCAGGTTTTATGTCTCTCTTACTCTTACGTATATTTGAAAATTTAATATTTGAAATTGTTCTTTGAGGGGCATATTCCACAAACGCTCTACTCCTTTTCCTTCTTCTTTTTTTAAACACTTTCTTTTTTTCCCCAAAGATGTGCTTTTGGAATGTGTTTAGGCTAAGAAGGAAATGTCTTTTGTCATTTTAATGGAACACTTCTATTAAAGTGTTCTTGGTACTTGCTAAGTACCAAGTTCCATAGATGCATGGCAAGAAAGTGCTCAATTTATCATAGTTTGCTATGCAATTCTCCTGGTTGCCCACTTTTGAACTTCAGACCCAGTTTAATACATCAGTGGAGAGAGTTGAAATAAAGCAGCCATAGGGTCAAGGTGATGGGGAAGGAAGCAGAAGGATTGGCATTTGTGCTCGAAACTGCCCTGATCTTTAGATCGGCATTTAGCCTGGACATCTGATATTGGACCCCTTCCTTCTCCCGTATTCAGATGCTGCTCTGGATGTGGACTGTCATCATTGAAGTCTAACGTGATATTCATGTCGGCTCTGCTACCCTTTCTGTGACCATGACTCAAACCTGAAAGCAGCTCACTGTCCGTTGCCCAGACGTCATCTAACTCAGCTGTGAGCACTGCAGTATGCTGGACCCCAGGCGAGGTCTGGAGGCTTAGAGGACTCCAGATGAGCCTTCCTGCCTCTGTGCAACTGACATCCTAGGAGGGGCAGAAAGAGAGCAAATGAGTGAACAGACATGATGTTTTTGAAAGTGATGATTCTGTAATGAAAATTAAATAAGATGATGTGATGGTGGGTGAAGAAGGTGTTACTATAAAGAAGGTAGCCAGAAAGGGATTCTCTAAGACGATGAGAAGAAATTAGCCATGCATCTGGGAAGGGGTAGGCATGCCAAGCAGAGGAAACCGCAGGTACAAAGCTTCCAGGATTGAAATAAATTTGGCTAGTCAAGGTAGCAGAAAGAAGACTATGTAGTTGGAGCATAAGAAGAAATGAACAGGATTCTTCTGATCACGTGGGTCTCTTCAGGCCAGGCTGGGCACTTTGGAATTCATTCTAATTGTAAAGGGAAGCCACTAGCATGTGGCAAAGGAGATGGCATGATCTGATTTATGTGTTTAAAAAGATCCCTCTTGTTGCTGTGTGACAAACAGACTTGAGGGTAGGGCAAGTAGGCGCAGAAAGACAAACTGGGAACTGTAGTGGTCCCCAGACTTCGATATGGACAGCTTCATTTTCAGTTTTGAATTGTTCCATTTTGTTCAAAATACATGGAGAATACTTACTGTCCTTTGGAAATTAAAAATTTTAGTGTCTGAGAATGTCAGGAAGTGTGATCAAAGAGTATGGTGAATAAGAAAGAAAATAGGTTTTATTTAACTGCACGTGATATGCTTGCTTTAGTGAGACAGTGTACCTCATAAACAAATATTGAGTATTGTCTCTATGCCAACCACTGTTCTGAATGTCACCAAAACATATAAGTGTTTCATTCCTTATTTCATTATTTTATAAATTGTCATTCATAAATCAAAATCGTACTTGGACAATAATATGTTTAATTGTTGAAAGTTATATCTTTCCATCTCACCATTCTCTGCCCCGTCCCCTGCTCACCTTTGTGTTTCACTCTTTGCAGGGCCAAGACTATAGAGTAAGCAAGTGAGACCATGTCAGCCCAAGTCAGACATGTGCAGAATCAGATCCTGTCTTTATTTTAGAATGATATTCTGTTCAATGTGGATTTTTTTGCATGAATTGTTAATTTTTAAAAATATTGCATTAAAATATTCCTTACCTTGATTACTGAGTTTTCTGGTACTCCTTTAAGTTTTGCAGCTGAGGCATTTGCCTCTCTCACCTCAGCCTAGTTCCTGCCTTGCTCCCTTCAGATACATCCCCTGCCCTTGTAAGCTCCTGTAGCCCAAGTCTAGCCCGGGGCCTATAGGTGTATTTGTTTTTTATTTTATTTTGTATTTATTATTTTTTTGGAGATAGGGTCTCACTCTGTTGCCCAGGCTGTAGTGCAGTGGGTATAATTATGGCTCACTGAAGGCCTCAAGTGATCCTCTTGCCTCAGCCTCCCGAGTAGCTAGGACTACAGGCATGCACCACCATGTCCAGCTAACTTTTGTATGTTTTTGTAGAGATGGGTTTTTGCCATCTTGCTCAGGCTGGTCTTGAACTCCCGAGCTCAAGCAAGCCACCCGCTACAGCTTCTCAGAGTGTTGGGATCACAGGCATGAGCCACCACATCTGGCTCTGTTAGTATATCTTGAATAGACTTTCTGTACACATCTGATATAATCCTAGATTTAGAGATGCTACAGAAAAGGAGGAAGACTCTAATGGCATCATTTTTAGAGGAACTTTACATTGATATTGACCGGGCTGAAGTTTTTCTAAGTTTTTTTTTAAATAAGTAGTTTTAAGAAAGATGTGGCAGTTTAAAGAATTTTCAAATAATGTGAGGAGCTTTTTAAATGAACTTATCTTCTTTCTTGCCTTTTATACCTCCCTGAAGGAGGAGAGAGAGGGAGGGACAAAACAGAGTCAGGAACAGGGCACTGATACAATTTGAAGGCATCTGTTAGGACTGGAGTATGCATTCTTTGCCTGGAGAATGACAGATTTCGGTGCACAGTTCACAGACTCATGTCATCATAAGGCCCAGCTAGACACATAGGTCATTGTGATTCAAGATGAATTGAGAATTCAGTTTCTAGAGGATCACTAGAGTAGTAATAGTAGATTTACAAGGATGAGAACAATCTGTCTCTCATGCAATCTGGGTTCTGGATAATTTCATTTCTTCAGAATGATTTGACTCTCCCTCTCCTTAATTTTTTCTTTCTTTCTTTCTTTCTTTTCTTTTTTTTTTTTTTGCAGAGCAGCACAATCAGTATAAAACTACCTGGATTTGAAAGTCCACTCTTCCCTTGGCTCCTGTGTTAACCTGGGCTTCTCTCTGAAGCACAGTTTTCTCATTTGTAAAGTGATGATAACAATTTCTACCTCAAAAGGTGGTCATCATATCCAGAAGGGGAAGCATGACCTAATGTGATAGGCATTCTATAAATGTGTGATAATGAGTCTTTCTAAACTATGTCAAGAGATTTTGCACATTTCTAATTGTTTTTTTTTTTTTTTTTTTTGGTCAGGTGATAGATCAAGACAGGTATTTTAAATGGCTATTAGTTATTCTTAAGTATCCACAGTATCTAAGACCTTGTGCTAATACTAACCTTGCACTTACAGGTATTGGAGATAAAATATATGAAACGACTATCACAGGAGCATATCCTAGGGTTTTAGGACACAAACATTGAAATCTCAGCATGTTTGTTTAATTGTAATCTCAATCTCAAACCAAAATAACATCTGAAAGGCATGTAAAACATTCGTTGGTAGAATGTAAACCATTTGTTTAATTATTTTTGAAGAAATGTTATTTAAAGACAAACTGAAGAAAGTTCTTTGATTTGCTATTGAAGTTTGAAATATTTTCATATTTTTATCTTAAGGTACTAAATCAAACTTCTCGACTTGAGATACAGTTGCTGGAGAATTCATTATCAACCTACAAGCTAGAGAAGCAACTTCTTCAACAAACAAATGAAATCTTGAAGATACATGAGAAAAACAGGTGAGGACTGCTTTATTCCAAAAATGTTTCTGTGTATACTTATATCCTTCACCTCTCTGCCAACTCTTAAACAAATAAGATTGAGGTAGCTTACAAAATGAATTACAGAGCTGAATTAATTTTAGTATAAAAAGAAAGGAGAGCTTAAGGTAAATACAGCTAGTATGTCAATAATAAATTAGTACTGTTGCTGATACTCTTGAAATATTTGCTTTTTATAACTTTTAGCATTAATTTCTCTAATAGTTGTTTAAATCTCAGCATATCTGCAAAAATTTGATTCTATGACTAAATTCAGTGACACAAAATATTAACATTTTTCAGCAGAATCAAAACCTATAACAACAGAGAAGAGAATAGAGCCTTTTGAATTCCCACATGACCCCTTAGTTATTAGGCTTTTACAGGGTTGTTGAATTCAGAAAGATAGCACTAGAGAGAAGCAAAATGTATATTTTTTCTACAAAATAATTTACCCCTAGAACTGATCAAGAGTTTGAGTTTCTAATTTTCATTTAAAGCCATTTACTTTGGACATAGTAAATTTCTTTGATTAGCTTTATAGATATCATTACACCATTATGTTTCATAAATTTTGAGTCATTTCAGTTGATTGAATTGGAACCTAGACATCTTGAGAGCTGAGATAGTGAAAGAACGTATTATTCTGAAGTCATTAACACTGACGATAAACAACTCAAAACACTGACTTCCATAGGACAAGTTTCTTGTATTAAATTGAATTTTCTCCTGAGTATTTGGATAGCTTGAAGAAGTTTCAGTTCCTATGCATAATTTTGAGGTAAAGACAATTGTACTGATAGAAAGTGGTTAAGTGTCATTGAGTTGGTGTAACTAAAGTTCCCTTCATATTCCAAACCAGGAAGGCACCTAAGAGGAATGCTAGTTCTGTTCTTTACAAGTGAGGAAACAGAGACCAGTGGAAGGGAGTGACCTGTCCAGGGTCACACAGCTTGCTAGTCCTCATCTTTCCACTATAACACATGGCCTCTTCATACTATCTGCAAACTAAAAGAATTTCCCAACTTCATGCTCAAAGTAGAGCATAATGCCAACAGTTGCAATTAAACTTCTGCATGAAAAACACAAACCTGGCTGTTGGTTTAGACTCTGAAAGAGGTCACTCATGCTGCACGACTTGTATTTGTAAGTGTTACATTTATTTATCCTTGCACTGTGGCTTGGGCTTAACTGTATAACTATAAATAAACTTGACAGGACTTGACCCTGATTACATGATTAAATGTTCTAGAATTAAAGCCTGTTGAAATATACCATTTATTCCACTGCAGTTTCATAGTAACCATACCTATACATGTATGTAACAGGTATATTTTACTTCAACCATCCCTTAATCTAGGGTCACCCCTATATGGTTTAATTTTGTCACCAAAATTGAACCACATTTACAGCCACATTTCAAGATGCTATTTGTAAAGTTCTTGTCCAGGAATCATGGATAAGTAAAACAATGACAATTTTCTCTTATTTTTCTGAGTTATTATTTAGTTTTATACTTATACAAATAGCACATTTATTATAGGATAAGGACAAGAAACACACAAGAAAATTAAAAACCATAGCTTTATCATGCAGAAAGAGCTACATGTTTTGCTGCATATTATATATAAATATCACTTTCACGAAAAGTTCTGTCATACTTTACACACAGTCTAGAAGTCTGATTTCTTTGGAAATAGCATTTCACATTAATAAAATTTCTCTAATATTCTTAATGACTGCATATTTCATTTTACAGGTATAACCTAAGGTAGTTTGAAACCATCTCTCAGTAGTGATGTTACCACCTAACTTATCTCTAAAAGATTTGCCAGCATAAATTTACATTCTTCAGTTCTTCCTCTACTGATCTGTGCATTATCTCTTTGTATTTGACCCTGGAGCTGTCATGATACCATGACGTAAACTGGGAGGCCTGAAGAATCTCCTCCCTAATTGCAAAAACAAATGCTATCCTTAGGCATCACTTGTACTCAGGTACTCTGTCACTTTCTCTGTTTTCCCTCCTTCTCATATTCCTTTCTTTCTGATCTTTCTGGTTTCTTCTCTTTCTTTCTTTCTTTCTTGCTTGCTTGCTTGCTTGCTTGCTTGCTTTTTTCTTTCTTTCTCTCTCTCTCTTTCTTTCTTTCTTTCTGGTCTTTCTTTCTGATCTTTCTTGTCTTTCTGTCTTTCTTTTCTTTCTTTCTTAAAAATGTATCCTTTCTACCTTTGTTCTGGATTATTTCAGATTTTATCTTCCCATCATGATTTTTATTCAGTATCTGGTATCATTTCCTACTATAGAATTCTCACTATGAAATGTTATATTTTAAAGGTAAACTGCTTAAAAGTAGTTCTCTCTATTCCATCAGTATAAGTGAGTTATGGTGCAAGCTCTCAAAAGAGCTTTACGCTGTGTCAAGTAGAAGGGGCTTCTCCATGCACTTACAGTATCTCAAAGGAATCTGACTTCTGATCCCAAACATATTCGTGCCTTCTGCTGATGAATTTTCCCTCTTCATTAAATTCTAATTTCAACAGAAAACTCAAGTTTTCTTACATGTGTAAATCACATCATTTATTGCTAATGTTAATTTTTTCATCATTATAGCAATTTCCTTTTCTAGTAATATAGGTATTTTACTACAAATTCAGAGATTTAGGTTTTAATTGGAAATTCACTTCCGTGTTCACACAGACAAAATCTTGCATGCATTTTATACTCCCATTCCACATCTCTTTCTTTTTTGACGATGGACCACTCAAGTATAGAATTATTCACATGTGGTTCTGGGATATTTTTTGATCAATTGCTGTACTTCCTGGTATTCCTATATGTCTACAGTTATCTGTCTTCTTGTCTAAGAGCCTAATGTGTGTAATGGAGCATTGGCAGAACATCTATTCTTAAACTAGACATAATCTTCCATACACCACTTAAGAAAAAGTGTTTTTCTTTATATAAACAAAGAATACTCATTTGTGATACATAGCATACTTTCCCTATTCCGTTTATTGTTATTGTTTATTTTCATATGTCCAATGAAATTAGAGGAGCACTGGCATACAATTTGTATTGCAATAAGGAAATGTGCTCCTGCTATTCAAGTAGAGAGAGTGTCAAAGTCAAGCAAGAAGCTGTTTGTGTTTTAAAAAATAGCTTATCGATTGTCACTAGTTATTTCTTATATGAATCTTAATCCTCCATTTGCAACAAGAAGCTATTTCTACATTAAGGAATCTCTGAAATGCAGCAACAACATGCCTTTAGTTGATCAGGTCTGGTTTGGATCAGCTAATACACTTTGCAGGGGGCATTATCTAAATTAAGCTTTGCTTCCTCCCCAAGGAATGTCAGGGGTTGTGTCCGGGTGTGGGACTTACCAGCTTTGAGTCTGATGGGGCTTCAGCCGCCAAGTCAGTGAGTTGGCCCTTAGGAAGGTCCACCACTGCTTTGGCAAAATGAGGAGGAATATTTTATGGTTAGGATTATACTACACAAACATGCTGAGAGGTCCTGCTGATTTACATCCTGACAAATTAAATGCATCACTTGTAGGATTGGAAACGGATTTCTGGCCTCATTAGATTCACTTTTCTATCCCCTACATGGCCAGAAGAACAAAGCAGAAACAGGATTAGCAACATTTGCTCTGCTGTTTGTTTTCCTAACAGTCCAGAGGGAGTCACTCTAGAAAGCTTCCAGTTTGCTCTCTTTAGGCAACATGTTTTTCTTTTGTTGGATGCTACCCGAATCTTAAAACCTGGTTTTGTTTCTTACCTCAAAGAAACAACGCTTAGGAGCAAGAAATCCGTAACTCACCCATATAACTGGAATTACATAACCAAGAACCTAAGTAAATGGGAAACATTAATACTTTACCTGGCTCGCAAAAGGAGCGACATGAGCACAAAGCAGGACACAAAACTGTAAACTTTTACTAGTTTCCTCCAGTATGTTTCCTGCTGCTTTCTAAAACAATGGAGGAGAGGTGCACAGGTGATGATGCCCTAAGGTAGTTTTCTTCAGTTGAACCACATATGAGCCCAGGTCTGCTGGTGAGAAGTTTTGGTCAACTGGCCCGTTTTCGCAGCAGCTGCCCACCTCTGACTTAACCTCAACTATGTCCAAGGCGGAAGCACAGCCAGACAAAAGAACGTTCCAGGAGCCTTTCTGCCTCACCAGGGTATACAGGAAGGGAGATCAACAGCCCATGTATATAAAGACGGAGCACATGGGTTTTCTTGATTGTGTTGAGTATGCAGAGTGAAGATTAAGGAAGTCCTCAGTAAGATCATTCAGAGTGAACTGAAATGAGACAGGTGATGGCCATTCCTACATAGTCTGAGCAATACGAGCTGCCACCTAGCTACCTACTACAATGTAAACATCTGTACCACGTGCTTTGACTTACTATTTCTACGCCTCCAACCAGTTCTGCAAAGTATGTATTATTATTTCTATTTTACACATTTAAAAAAGCCCTGAGGCTCACAGAAATCAAATAAGTAGCTCATGTCCAAACAGCTAATGGTATAGCAAAATTAGGGTTCAAGTTCATGATGATTCTCTGCCTTAATTGTTATAAAAATATTTTTGCAACGTGATGAGGCCTCAAGTATAATTGATGTAGTTGTCAAGTTATGCTCTGAAAACAAACAGATATTCATTTGAAGAAAGGGGTAGACCATTTGTTTTTGACCTGTCACTATATAGGTCACTATTTAGTCCTTCTAATATTAGAGCAAAAGATACAAAGTATTTATTTTACCTTGGGAATTCACTGAACATATTTGACATGCTCATCTATCTTCTAGCTGGAGTTATGGGAAGTTATTAAGTTAATTAATTTTAAGTGATTGAAGCATGTGCAACTTCAAGATATCAAATTATGCCTTACTAATTCCTGTAATAAAATACAGTATTGATTTTTAATACTTAATATTCCTGAAGAAATGAAAAGTTAAATCATGGTCTTTTAAATTAAAGCTATCTTTCATTTGATAACTTATTTACAGAATGCTAAAGTAACTTGCTAACTTCGAACATTAAACTAGGCTGAATTATATTAGTTGTTTATGACAAGGATAAAAAGGGTTACTTTTTGAGTTTATATTATTCTAGTCTTTTACTTGTAAATAGAATACCTATAGACTAGAATATTATCTTTTTCCCTTTTAATTTTTAAAATAATATATTTAATAACATATAACATTTTTCTTTTCTTAAATTATAATAACCATAGTATCTTGGCATGAAATGCAATTCTGATCAAATTGGAAATCTAAGGGTCATTTTAATTATTCCCTTTCCCTAATCTCCCACAACTCACCACTCACTGTTGATGCTATCAATTCCATCTTTGAAGCATTTTTCTAATCCATCCCATCCTTTCTACTCCCACCGACTATGTCTTAGGTCAAACTGCCATGAATTCTTGTCTAGGCCACTGCAATGACCTCTGTGTTTTAATCTATGTGCCACTCCAATCCTTATCCAGAAGCTGTGCTTGCTAAAATGCAAGTCAGACTATTTTTCTCTATTAATTTCCTCTCAATCACATGATGATTCTCTATAAGTGATTGAAGAAAGTTCAAGTTCTTTAGCACAGGATACAGTCCATAATAATTATAATGTTACTTTTGCAGACTTACTTCCAAGAATCTTATTTTTTATTTTTCAGAGGATATACCTAATAGCTAAGAGCATGAGCTCTGAGGCCAGACTGCCTGGCTTCACTTTTCCTTCATTCCTGGGATAATCACCTCAAAAGTCACACAAATAATATGTGACTTTCTGCAACATCTCTAGACTGTATGTGCTTTGGCTTCCTAATTTGTAACATAAGAATGACAATAATTGTATGAAGTTAATGGGAAGATTGAGTTGATGTGAACAAATCACTGAGAACAGTTCCTGACATGAAGAGCAGTGTTTAATCGTGTTAGTTGTTAGTATGACACTGAACACATATCATTTCAGGCATGTGTGATGTTTGCCTGACATTCCTTATTTAACTCACAAATTTCTATTCATCCTTGGAAACTCATTGCATGTGTCAGCTTTTCTAACATTCCATCTCTGGCTCTACGAGATAGATTTGCTCATTACAACCTATGTGATAGCACTCTACCTGTTTTCTCCACACAATTCTACTTATCTGATAACATTATAATATATATGTGTTTGTGTGTGTGCATATTTATCCATATCCATACTAATAGGCTGTGACCTTCTAGAACACAGAGACTATATTTTATTTTCATTGTCTTTCTGCTCCTGGGAAAAATTTTCTACACATAAGCATATCTAGTATTAAATGTTTTTGAATGATAAATGAATAAGAAACTGGGAAATGTCCCAATAACTCTAACCCAACAAATGTCATTTATCCACAAGACACACAGAGACTCACATATTATAAAGACACATGCACACGTATGTTTATTGTGGCATTGTTCACAATGGGAAAGACTTGGAACCAATTGAAATGCTCATCCGTGATAGACTAGATAAAGAAAATGTGGCACATATACACCATGGAATACTATGTAGCCATGAAAAGGATGAGTTCATGTCCTTTGCAAGAACATGGATGAAGCTGGAAACCGTCATTCTCAGCAAACTAACACAACAGCAGAAAACCAACTTCTGCATGTTCTCACTCATAAGTGGGAGTTGAACAATGAGCACACATGGACACAGGGAGGGGAACATCATACACCAGAGCCTGTTGGTGGGTAGAGGGCTGGGGGAGGGATAGCATTAGGAGAAATACCTAATGTAGATGACAGGGTGATGGATGCAGCAAACCACCATGGTACGTGTATACCTATGGAACAAACCTGCACGTTCTGCACAGGTACCCCAGAACTTAAAGTATAATAATAATAATATACTTTTAGTGGAAAAGATAAATTATACTGTTTACATTAAATATTGTAAATCCATTTATTGTTTTTAACATAAATAAAATAGAGATTGTGTTTACACCACTATTCTGCATTGCCAAAATCCCATCACATGGCACTCAATGATACTATTGTATACTCTAAGGTTCACTAATTCAGCCTACCTTTAAAATTTCTAGATAGCATTTGTGCAGGCCATTCTACACCTATGACTGTTTCTTTTATTTTCTGATAAATAAAAACCAGACAAACTTGGTGTATACACATATATATTAAATTATATACATGCATATACAGTTGTAAGTCAGAGTTCCCCTAATTCCATACTCCTACACCATACCACCTGCTTGCAGAGAATCATCAAGAGATTAAGTTCAGTGCTTACTCTTCCAGATGTTTTTAAAATAAATATACTAACGTGTGTGTAGAGTGTGCATATTTATATACGTGTTTACACAGACACACACTCATACATAATTGCTCACATGTACAAGTGCTTGTTTATATGATGTGTTCATATATGTATAGATTAATGTTGGGCTTTTTTCTACTATTTATAATCATTTATCATATACATATTACACATATAACCATATACAGATATATCTCGTTTATTTTCAAGAATGAGTATCAGTCTATTTTTATTGATGCACTATTATTATTATCTAATATAATTACATTAATATATATCAAAACTACAATTGTTGATGTGATTATTTAAATTTTTTATAGAAATTCACAAGTTATCTTCCAATTTTACATTCTCCCTAAGAGTGCCTGGGCTTTCAAATTTCCCAAAACTTTGTTAGCCATCTAATTAATATCGGCTCCTTGAGAAGTTAGGTTATGCATGTTTTTTTGTGTATTGACCATTTGCATTTCTTCTGTGACTAGATTTCTTTTTCTGTGACTACCTTCTAGCCTATTTATGTATGTTTAGCATTTTTTTCTATTATATTGTTTATCTCTTTTAAAATTAACTCATATGAGCTCTTTAATGGATATTAAAACTTTGTAATGTGTGTTACAAATATTTTCTCGTTTGTTATTTATTGTTCAACTTAACAGAAGCATTACATTTCTCTGTTATGAAATGTATCAATCTTTTTTCTTATTAATTGCTGGTTTCTACAACACATTTAGTTTATTGTTCTTTATCCCAAACTTTACATTTATTTGCTGATATTTACTTATAGTATCTATGTTTCTGCTCCAAATATGAATTACCAAACAAATATGATTTCAGATTTTGAGAGAAAATTTACTGTGTTCCAATTAGACATGTAAAGTATAAATTTAACCTGAACTAAATATATGTGTATTTAAACGGGGAGAAAAATCACTCTTTATAAACCCAAATTTGCAACACATGTTGACACCATACAGATTGAAAATAGTGGGAAATATTGAAACATGTGTAAATAGGTTCAGGCAGATAAAAATCAGGTTTCTATATTTTCAACATCTTCCTCCTTGTTTGAAGGGCTATATTTACACTCATAGAGCTTAGGCAACTGTCACCACTGTGAGTTCATTGGCTGCTATGTTAAGAACTCTATTGTGGGAAACAATTTGAAAGGGATATCTTTTTCTGTGAAAGTTTCAAGATGTGTTCAATGATTTGAAATATTTCCAATAAGATGTTGGAGAAGGTTGTAAAAACAGGGTGGGGGGGTGTCTACCAAAAACTTCAAATAGGACTTGGTGTACACTCATTTAGAACCTTTTGCTAAAGTTCAAGGCATAGATTATTTTGTTTATTTTACTCATTAAAGTGCACCTCTGCCTCAAATAGAAGCTAAGTGCCAGAATTCTATGCATGTCTCTTCTCAAAGTGTTTCCAGAAAGATGGGAAACAGGAAGTCCTGTGACTCCTGTGAGAAACTCTCTCTTTGGATTTCTAGCTCAATTTGTATAGATTTAGATGCACAGTTTCATAAATCGCTGTTTCATGGAACCCTGATCCTAAAAGATGCATCTTAATAAAAAAACTGTTTGTTTAATATAGGCTTCCTTATATCTTAACAATGAAACTCTTACTTTGCTTGAAGGAATATACTGAATACGCTCTAGGAAAAGGTGCACTGGTGTTTAATCACCATCCAGGTTTTGTGTTGAAAATGTAAACCGAAGCTAAACATGTTGCTTGAGACTGTCATCAGGGAAAATCTGACTACTTTGACCACCTAACTTTAGGACACTGGGGCTGCAATGTTCTTCTTCAGATCAACGTCTATATATAAAGATCTCCTTGCTAGCTGAGGTGTTCCTCCCAAGAGACCTGGATAGGGAAAATGGCAAAGAATCAATGAAAGGCTTCAGAGACAAAATGAAATATGAGCAGTATATTAAAAATGTAATTAAAATTTAAAAATGAATTTAATGGAAGAGGTATTAAGGCATGGTACTATTAAAGAAAATTCTAGTCCAGATGTTAAAAATTGGCTTGACCAAGTAATTCTGTTTTTATATGTGGGAAAGATAAACAGGTTCAAATATTGTGAAAGATAAGTTCCCAGAATAACTAAATGGAGAGCAGCAAATAAATACTAAGGAGATGTGGAGGTAGTGTCTTGGTTCTTGGTGTAACACGATGAGTGGAAGAAATATGTAGAGATTACAGTTATTAAGTCAAAGAGGTGAGATTATAGGATATTCATTGACACAGCAGTGGTAGATTTCAGGCCTAGCAAGTTAGAAGACATGGCTTTTTATCCTGGTTCTGACACTTAATATCTGTATGATTTTGAAGAAAACATTTTGATTCTTACCTATCCACGAGGGTCTGTAACATCTACTCAGCCTATATTACTATATTGCTTTAAGAATCAAAGGACATAAAAGTTTTAAAATGCTACATAATTATAATGGTGTGTTACAAGAATATGATAATACGTAGAGATGGCATATAGAGTTTTCTGGCAAGTGAGGTTTACATTAAAGCCATTTTGGAAGTAATGACAAAGAAGGGCTGACTTCCAAAGTAGATACTAGCCAATAGATGGGAGGAATCAAAGAGAAGAGAGCAATCTTTGGAAGCCAAATATGAAGAGAAGATGAAACAAAGGGATGAGTGTAGTCAAAAGAAATGGAAGGGTCAAGAACAGATCAGTCTTGCCTGAAGAAGTTTAAACAGTTGTCATTAATATAAAAAATGTCCCTAATAAATAAAGTTAGTAGATAAGTACTGAAGTACAAATGTTATTAAGGGCACTCTGATTGAAGAAATGTGATGAGCAAATGACAAGAAGAGATAATTAACTGGTAACACCTGGCATTTGAGAAACAATGTAACATGTTTCCAATTTGCTTGTAGTTGCTATGCATATTACTTGGGTTTCTAAATCCTGTGGAATGTCTGTGAGGTAAAGTAGGCTTCTTAGTTCCATGGACAGTCTCTTTTTCATTTTACATGAATATCTACTCTAAGATGACACGCTATATTAGTATCTTTTGATATCTGTTAGTAAGGGAACATTAAAGGTTGTTTGATAAATTATGAAAATTAATGTTCTGTCCAACATGCTAATGTATGTTATATAGTATACATTTATATATTCCTTTTACTCAGAAAATGCAGATCTCTTCCACAAGCCAGTGTCCAGAATTGTTTCCTTTGCTACCAGGACTTCTTTGATCAACTTTTCATCCTCAGCTCTTTCCAAATTATCCTGAAAATCAAAACAAAACAAACAAGCCCACAGACATCTTGGGCTTGTTTACAAAACATCTCAGATAGTAGCCATCTCTGCACCTATGTCCTCTTGAACAAGGAACATATCAAAAATAAAAAGTAGAAAAACACTGATGCAAAAATTTCAAAAAGTATTATGTCTGAAACAGAAGTTTCTTAGAGCTTCTGCATTTTCATTTGAGGTTTTTATTCTCTAAAAATAAACCCTTAGAGTAGGAATAGTGTCATTTTATATTTTACAGAATTATTGGCACTTAGCAACTAACAAATACAAATTATAAGAATAACATGATATTTTCCAAACCAGAATGTTACCCACTGATTAGGAAAACTGCAAAGCCAGTGCTCATCTTATTTGAAGGACAAAATGCTAATTCGGAACTTTTATCCAGTATTATAGGACTATAACTTTCAAATTTTGATATATACATGATTGTCAGTATAATAGGTAATGCTAAGTTTTCTCACTAGTAGACTATAACTCCTATGAATTTAAATAACAATTTTCTTATAAGTTAACAATTCTAAATTATGGGCATCTTGCCTCTGATCATTACCCAGGAGTAGCGACCAAAGTAAATAAAAAGTAAACTGAGAATGAGCTAAGACCCTGGTTGTTGTTAATTCTCAGATCTGAAGGCCAAAAATTAATGGGCACAGAGAAGACCTCCGTTGTCATCTGCAGCAAGTACACTAATCCCTTAATTAGTGGGTGGGATGAAACTTTTAACCAATAAGGACAAGAGAGAAGTTTTTTGTTTTTTTTTTTTTCCACAAACTTCTCCAACAAGAAGTTTGTGGCGAAAAAAAAAAATGGTAAAAGATCAATCATACCTACCCTTACAGATATTTTCTTCTTACTCTGCTTTCCTTGCCTACGTTTTTCATTTCCAAAAGAATAAAAAAAAAATAAGTGATCATCACAGTTTCCCTATATTACTATAGTCAAGCTCTTTCTAAATAGATTTTACTTTATCTTCAGTACAGGGCAGGACTTCTTTCTCTCTTGCCGTCAGTAGAATGAAAGCAATTCAAAACAGAAACGGGACTTTTCTTCTCTTGCAGAAGTCACACAGTTTCTGCTAATCATTCTCAATGAGAACCTTTCCTGTGTGAATCTGTGCACACTACTAAAGGTGTTATAAATTAGTAGAGTCTTAGAAGCCTCCAGGTAATTTTCAGGCTGATTTCACAGGCAACTTTCCTGCCATATTCTTGGAGTACAGGTTTGTTGGCAAAGATCTGGAATGCCCAGGAGCAGTTCTGGCCACACTTCGTTTTCTTCTTCGTCTTCTTTTAAATAATGGAAATTTATTCTGTTAATATTCTGGAGGCTGAAAGTCCCAGATCAAGGATCAAGGTGCCTGCAGCGCTAGGCTCTCTCCGAAGGTGTAGGGAAGACTCTGTTCCAGGTCCCTCTTCTACCTGCCGGTAGTTTCTTGGCTTACAGCAGCATTACTCCAATCTGTACACAACCTTCTCCCTGTGCACACATCTGATCTGTCTTTCCACATTTTCCCTTTTTAGAAGGACACCAATCATATTGATTAGAAGCTCACCCTCCTCCAGCATGATCTCATCTTAACTAATTACATCTGCAATGACTGTATCTAAATAAGGCCACATTCTTGAGGTCCTGGAGGTTGGGACTTCAACACATAATTTTTGTGTGTTGGGGGCAAGCATGGGAGGGGCATAATTGAACTCATAACAACCACTTAAAACAGTATGTGACACATAGCCACTGTGTAATAAATGAGAGGTATCATGAGTATTGTTATTGATATGATCGTCACCATCTACCATGCTCTGCCATATTCACCTCCTCCACGAGGCTTCTGGCATCTACCAGGAGGGCACCGCTTCTGCCACATGGACTTCTCTCCATTTCCTCACAGTCTTTTCTGCCTTTTAAGACTTGGGCCCACACTTCTTAATCTGTGTAAAGACAATCAGATGTTACAGTTTGTCTTCCAGCACCTGGCGTTGGAAGATTTGGCTCTTCAAACATACTCTATTTTATAATTTAAGTATTGAATCTAAAACACTCCCTAGTGTCCCCTTTTTGAAAGGAAGGATTCAGTGCTTCATTTCTCCAAGGTAAATTAAGTGCCCATTCTGGTATGTGGCATTTTAATAACACCTTGTAAACTAAGGACGGGTTGAACCTTCTGAAAACAGAACTGAGAAAACTGAGTAAGCCTTTTCCCTGAGGAATACTAGTATATTAGACACTCCATAAAATGTAAATGCTTTTTATTTCCAGTCAGTTGCTAGGCTCCAAGAGTGCTTCTGCATTCTCTATCTTTTTAAATGTGCAATATACAAGGGGAATATTCTATAAAGAGCTCAGGGAGAGACAAGGGTCTCAGTTAAAGATCGCAGCACTGTGAGCAAAGCATCCCAACTCCTTTTTTAAGACCATACCATGACCCTACTGGAGTCTTCCTTTTCTTACCATTTATACAGTGATTTGGGAACTTGTGGTGTCGTTAAGCCTCATCCTGAAGTTTGAGTCGAGAAATATAGGAAACTAGTGGTTATGATACAGGATCAGGTATCAAAAATCACAGGAATACATTGTGACTTTAGATTATTTTCTGCTCCTGTTACTGTGTTAATATAGTATTCTTTTTGTATGCGTGTGTGATTGAGAATGAATATTGCTGTTTTTTCCTTTTTTTAACCTAACATTATATTTTGAGCATTTTCTAATATACTTAAAATTATTAAAAATATTATTTTCAACAGTTTCAAAATAAAGGTTTTTTTTACTGTCTTAATATCATTGTACATAAATCTTTGTGTTTCTGATTATTTCATATTTTCTCTTTATTCCTGATTTTGCAGATGGTCAGTATATTATTCTTGATCCCACAGAACTATTGTGAAATTTAATCAATGTTAATGTTTTGAGAACCCCAAATGAATGAAGCAAAGTGAATTAAAAAAGTCTCTACATGTTGTTTATTTTTTTCCCTGAACTATTCTGTTTTCTGTTAGGTCCATTTCCTTAGTGAATATTATACTATAACTTCTTCATAGTTTAGCTATTTGGGTATAAGTCAGCTACCTTGGATACAAGATACACCCAAGGAAACTAAAAAACTAAATTATAGTTAAAAGCAAACATTACTCTGATAATATCTGGTTTGATAATTTTCTATTTGACATGTTATACGTATAACTCCTTAAAAATGTATATTCTTTTTTTTTTTTTTTTTGAGACAGAGCCTCACTCCGTCACCAGGCGCCAGGCTGGAGTGCAATGGCGCAATCTCGGCTCACTGCAACCTCCACCTCCCGGGTTCAAGCAATTCTCCCACCTCAGCCTCCCGAGTAGCTGGGACTACAGGCGTGCACCACCATGCCCAGCTAATTTTTTTGTATTCTTAGTAGAGACGGAGTTTCACCATGTTGGCCAGGATGGTCTCGATCTCTTGACCTCGTGATCCGCCAGCTTCGGCCTCCCAAAGTGCTGGGATTACAGGCGTGAGCCACCGCGCCCGGCCTAAAATGTATAGTCTTAAGTCTCTCACTTAAAAATATTTGTACAGTGAAATACCTGATTAAAATTTCTCATCTTAAATAAATTCAGGAACCAGTTGAATTACCAGGGATTTTTGTAAAACACTTTTGAAATCTAAGTTTTATTTTCACTTCCTTGTAGTTTATTAGAACATAAAATCTTAGAAATGGAAGGAAAACACAAGAAAGAGTTGGACACCTTAAAGGAAGAGAAAGAGAACCTTCAAAGCTTGGTTACTCGTCAAACATATATAATCTACGAGCTGGAAAAGCAGTTAAGCAGAGCTACCACCAACAACACTATCCTTCAGAGGCAGCAACTGGAGCTGATGGACACAGTCCATAACCTTTTCAACCTTTGCACTCAAGAAGGTGGTAAGAATGTCTTCCTCACTTGGGCATTGTTAATATTTTATTTTCTAAAAGCAAGTAAATAATATAGCTTTCCACAGGGCATTGACTGCAGTATAAAAAAAATTGCAGAAACTTTATGGTTAGAATGATTTATGAAATTCTGTTGATCATTTTCTCATGTTTCTAACTGGAGAATGTATATATAAGCTTAAATTTGTGAATGTCTTTCTAAAAGAGCTTTCTAATTTATTCTTTCTTTGTCTTTTTAACTTAGAATCCATGATACTGTCGTGAATAAATAATTGGCATTATGGTATTAGACTCTTAAACATATAGGACAGAGGTTAGCCAATGTTAAAGATTAGTTCATGGTGCTGGGAGAGTTTCAGGAGGATTTCCATTTTTAAACTAATATTTATTATTTCATTTTTGAGGAAATGGAGTAGGGAATTGTGAGTTACAGAGAAAAGGAAGACTGTTTGCAACAAGTATTATGAGTGAGACAGTATTGTTGTTTCTAAAAATATTAATTAAAATCACGTGTGCTTAGTCCTGTGCAGGATAGATTTAACCAGGGTATTTAGGTACATTATTTCTGGGGTGTCTTTGTGACAGTGGAAATAGAAATTTTAATATCACTAGAATGACTGGAGCCATTTAAACTTGGAGAATATCTGTAAGCCTGTATTTCTTTAGAAGGCATATATCTGTCTATCCATCCATCCACCCAACAATTATTGAATGAGTGCCTCTGCTTGCACCTGTTCCCTTCAAGCAGAACCTCTAGTGAGCCTCAGTACAGCTCTTCAAAGTTTGGAACTTAAAATCATTTTCTATATTTCTCTAATCAGCCTCTGTATTTCTCTAATCACTCAGAGAATGAGTGAAGGTGGAATTGTAAATAGTGATGAGTGTAAGAGAATACCACTTACGTCTGAAAGTTGTCGTTATTAAGCTGTGGCTTATGTGACCATTCATGAAGTGATTCAGTGAGCATATGCAATGTACACATGTGGTGGCTCCTCTAATTTAAAAGTGGATTTGAGCTATGTGACAAATTGTTCAATTTCATACTTTCATGTATAGAGCTATGAATAGGGAAGATAACTCCATATTAAGTGATCTTGTTTTAAAGACATTTCACATTTCTCTATTACACTCCATTACCTCGAGCTATATCTTCTTTAGATAGTCTAAACAAGCCTTTAATATACTTTGTAAAGCAATAGTTTTTAAACAGTGAGTTCCCAGAGCTCCATTTGGGTGTGCTCAGTAATGTGATTGGGAAAGGAAAAACCTGCTAATCAGTCAGACCCTGCCAAAATCTTGAGTTAGAGTCCACTGGAAGGAAAGCATGGTAATATTTTGCCAGAGAATTTTAATAGAGCTCATGAGTATTTAAAAATTAAGTATTAATACGAGACATATCTATCCTCATATTGAGCTGAATAGATTTGGGGAAAGATTGAAAACATATTTTTCTTATCATCCTGAGACTTAAAGCACATGGAGTAGAAAAGTGTTTTTTTTTCCATGATTTTAGAGATGTCAAGCCCTAGTGATTCTCACAGAGCTCATATGTCTGCGTACTTACCATAATTTAACTTCTATTCTGAGTATTTGCCTAATAAATGTGTCTTTAAGCTTTTAGAGGAAGAAGGTATGACTTTACAAGTACATATCCTGACTAGGTTTGAACTTTGGGTGTAATATCAGGCAAGCAAACATCTGTTCAATTTAAGAAACATCTTTTGAAAAACAAGGATAGTCATGATAGATGCTACCCTTAATATCCATTCAGGAAGTGAAAAAAGTAACTTTGTCTATTCTATGATGTAGTATATCCAACAAATAGTTATAATAATCATAGAAATTGAATTTGTCTAAATATTCCAGGCCTCTAGATATCTCTTTTCTTTGGAATGACGTAACTCTAAAATGAATCGTAATTTAACTATGGGATTTGCAATCTTAATTTAAGGACATTACCAAATTTTTCAGTGGGTTCTATGCTTTCATGACCATAGATTTTATTTGCTTCTTGTTAATCTCTTTTCTTTAATCTTACTGTTAAGTATTCTAACTAAATATTCAGTTCAGGACTCATAAGAGATGCAAAAATGGAAAGTGCCACTCATAAGGTTATCAAGATTTTCATTGTCTCCATATCTTTATTTTCACTGGAGCCATAGTCTTTGGCTCTGGTGAATTTCAAATTTCACATGGCTAATAGCATAATACTAGATTAAATATCAGTTATTAAAATGAACTTTTATTCAAATTCTAAAACACATGGGTAAAGCTTATTTTATGATCAAAAATTTATTTAGCATATAAATGTATTATTTATTGAAGGAATATATGTAAATATTTTACTTATAAATTTATATGTATGTAAAGATTTCAAAATCAACATACCACAATAAATATATCAAATATTCTACAATGTATATTTTAAAGCTCAAATATGGATATTCTACAGGATCTTCAAAAACACAAGCTGTGTCATCATCCAAAAAACCAAACATTTTAATTGATCCTAAAGGTCTTCTGGTTTCAGTCTGACCCACTTATTTCTGGAGAGAGACTGAATATAATACTGCAACTAATTTAACTTTTATGAAGCTGTGTCATCACATATAAAGTCAAGAAGACTCTGTCTATTTCACCACAATAGAGAAAGAATTACATTAGATGCTCAATATACAAACAAAGATCACAGTGCTGAAGACACAGTTGATTCATTAAACTTTAATTTCTTATTTCTCCTTTGATGGACAAGACTCAGTTAAGTGCATTCATTATGTGCTTTATAAGCAAAATTTCTTTTGCAGAAAATGTTTGAATATAATGCCCTGGAGTGTTTGAGTGTTGAAAGTCATCCAGGCAGCTTTTTTTGGCCTCCATTTTCTGATCTCTAAAATGGGACAATAATATTTACTTGGTGGGTATGTAGTACACTGAAAATATATGCAACTTTTGTCAATTATATAGTTCAAAATTGCCAAAAAAAGTGGATTGTAAATGTTCTTACCACAAAGAAATGACAAGTATGTGAGGTAATGGATATGTTAATTAGCTTGATCATTCTGCAGTGTATACATGTTTTACTCCATAAATTTTTACAAAACATCATGTTTTACTCCATAAATACATATAATTATTTGTCGGTAAAAATAAAATTTAAATTTAAAAAAGAAATAGAAGGCCTAGAACAAATAAATACATAAACAAGTAAATTAATTAATTTTTTTAAATGTTACAAAATTAAAAGAGGTTAGTATAAAACATATAGCATCTGTGTTAACTCATAGTAAGTGTTAAAATGATTGTAGTTGTCTTATTTTAATGCCTTCTAAAATGCCTATAATGCGTTAAAGTTATATGATAAAGAATTCCTAGAAAGTGTTGGCTAGAAATGTACCCTTTTTCCAAACATTTATTTGATCCAGAAGCTGTAAATCTATCTTTGCATTCAGGGAGTGCTTTTGTTTAGTTCCTCAGCACTGTTTCTACTAACACATCTGATGCTGTGAGATACATTTAAGCTGAGAACAACTAATAAACCCATTCTCTGAAACAATTCACCAAGTTTTCGTCTTCTTGTTCCTATTAGGCAATAGGGGTGTCTAAGGAAAATAGTCAATTCGAACTGAATTGCATCCATTTTGTAAGGCTTCTGAGTAACACATTTATTTTTGTCTAACCTTTGTCTGCAAACATTGGGCCACGTTTATTCTTGGAAACTTTATCCACTAAAGAAATATTGCCCTCAGTGTTATCACAGTGTCAAAGCTCAGCTGATTGCTTCCATTTTTTGGCAATTCAAAATTAAACAGTTGCTGGAATTAAATAGTTTACATTAATAATGGCATAGAAACAAGGTTTGGAATCTTTTGAGGGAGAATAATCAGTTACTGTGACTATCAAAAAATCACTAGTTGGCCAGGCACGGTGGCTTACGCCTATAATCCTAGCACTTTGAGAGACTGAGAGCGGGTAGATCACTTGAGGTCAGAAATTCAAGACCAGCTGGAAAATATGATGAAACCCCATCTTTACTAAAAATACAGAAATTAGCCAGGCATGGTGGCATGCACCTATAATCCTAGCTACTTGGGAGGCTGAGTCAGGAGAATGGCTTGAACCCAAGAGGCAAAGATTGCAGTGAGCCAAGATCACACCACTGCACTCCAGCCTGGGCAACAAAGCAAGACTCTGTCTCAAAAAAAAAAAAAAAAAAATCACTGGTTATCTATGTACATCTTTCTACAGTGGTGATTAAAATATTATCACATGTTGAACATACATGGGGCAAATAATCATATTATATAATTGGGAATTTAATTACTAACAAAGCATGCAAAAAAAGAAAGAAAAGAAAAAATTTTTTTAAAAACAGTATTTATACTGTATTGTAACATTACACAGTCTGATTGTCTCACACTCCCCAAATCAGCTTGAAGCACATTTCTGCTATAACAAGATGTGGTTCATAAATTTATCCATTCATTCAAAACAGTTCTGCAGCAACCATTCTGTTTCAGATTCTCTTCTGGGGGAAATGATATTTATCCATTTTAATTTAACATATATTTGCTAAATATCTATGATGTGCCAAGTATTGCTCAGACCACTGAGAAGAAGAAATAATGTATTTCAGTCTGTGGCTTAAAGGAACCTAGGATTTGATCAAAGAGAAACAAGTAAACAATTATTTTTCAGAAATCTTTGCTAGAAGTGAGCCTAGGGTACCTGGACCCCAGCAAAGCACACAGAGAAATATTAAAATCATGGCAGGAACAGAGGGATAAGAGCAGAATCCAGCATCTCTAGAGTTTTCTTGGGGATTTTATGGAATGCTTATTATGACTCCAGTTTGCTTGGGCTTTACATGTGTTAACTTAGTCCTTGCAACAGCAGTATGAGGGAACTATCCTGTCTAGCATCATTTTATAGTCTCTATAGAAAATCTGAGAATTTGCCCAAAGTTACCATACCTGGAAAACATTTATTTAGGATTAAAACATAAGCAAGTTTTTTCTAATGGGGACATGATAGTTAAGTCTAAAAAGTGAAGAAAGTGGAGGACGCTCCAGAGAGTCCAAACATGTATATTTTCCAGATGTCATGGGAGCGGGCTGTAGCCTAAGTCTTAAAATGAGTTTAGAGAGAGGAACAGAGGAAGTCACATTTTTTCCCTAAAATCAATAAGCAGTCATTGTCGATATATAAGGATGATGGTGATATTTGCATTTTAGAAAAATTTCCCCAGTGACAATGTAGGAAAAATATCCTGGAAAGCTGAGAAGCCTGGAGCAGGGGACCAGATGGGTAATTTTACGATTATTGTAATATCAGCAAATACTTAGCACAAGCCAGTGTTCTGAGCTCTTTGCATGTATTAATTCATTTAATTCTGGTAACAAGACTGTAGGATAAATGCTATTACTAATTCTATATGGAAGATAAAGAAGCTAAGCACAGAGAGGTGAATAATGTTTATATATCACACTGCTGGCAAGTGAGCAAGCTGAGATTTGAATACAGTCTTTTTCTGAAGATTGTACCTTGCCTACTGCACCATGTTCACTTTGAAATTTTGTCAGAATTTCAAAGTGATCTCTAGGAAAGAAGTAATAAGGTCCATATTAAACAGGGGTAAATGGAAAAGTAAGTGGAATAAATTTGTAAAAATAGAAAAATTAGAATCAGCAAGAAATAATGACTTCCTGGAAGCAGAACCTAATACCAATTGCACATTTCTAGATTAAACAACTGAGGGAGTGTTAATGACATTCTGTAAAACCAGTAACATGGGAGGAGAAATAGGAAGAGAAAAAATAGTGAGTTTTAGTTTGAGACACTTTGACTGAGCTACCTATAGGACAGAGTCTGGCAGGCAGATAAATAAGAATCTAAAAGTAGAGCAGTGATGTGTCCTCAGAGACAAGAAGTAAAATCATTGAAAGTACGTATAAAGCAATAGCTCTTATTCACACAGGGGTCACAGTTTCATCAGGAAACCTGCTGCAAACTATGCTATTTTTCCTTTCCACCTACCCCAATCCCAAAATGCAAGGATATGGGCACACATTCGTGTACAATTTGAGAGCATTTACATACCAAAGTTATGAGTGCATTGTATGAAATAATGACAGTGTAAAACCAAACAGAAAAATTTGAAGTTTTTTAAGGGACAGGTTAAAAAAAGAGAGCAGAGTTTTGGGATTTTTTTTTTAGACAGTTATGGAAGATATTCTTTAAAGTGGCAGGTAAGCATGATGGTCAAATTTTTAAAAAGTTAACCTTCTGTATGCAGAGTTTTGGTAAGCTACATGGCTCAGTTGTATATGTCAGACTTAAAATGAGTGAGAGGAAGTAAGAACAGAAATCATTATATACCTGGATTCAAGAAAGTTGAATGTGAAAGGACAGATAACAACTTTAAGCAAGGAAGCACATGGAGTAGAGGAAACTTAAAAATAAGTATGGAGATACAGGAACATGTTTATATACTTAGTTCTCTAATAAGAAGTACAAAATTCAACTCACAGGAGCTTCTCATGAAGTTCATTTTTAAAGATTCTTTCACATTATCTCAAAGACATAATGACTGATACTACAAATATTTAAGTGATCACTATTTGGGCTAAAGTGTCTTTCCCAGAAGCTGATTGCAGTGATATGGAACATTTGATCATTATTCTGGGTCCTCTAGCCTTCTTAAAGGGGGAAATAAGGCATTTGCTTCCTTCTCAATGCTGCAGAGTCTTTTGGCTTGGTTCTCAGAATAATTCTACCATCTGAAAGGAATTTACCTCCCATGCAGTGCCTGTTGAGTTTATGAAGATTATATCATTCAGTAAGGGATGAGATAGTTTGAACTGAAAGTCCCGTGAATTAAGAATGACTCTAAAAACATCACAAGTGATGGGAGGAAATTAAAACTTTCTGAATTTCACTCATATAAACACTGATAAAAATGGAAAATATCAGTTTCATTGACTGGGTAAAATACTCAGTTTTTCATTTATCACTTGTAATGCACAATTTAAGATTAGGTAGAAAGAGAAATAAAAATACAGGAAGTCATCTGCTGAACACTACAGTGAGTACTTGTTCCCATTTAATGAGGGAATGCTTTATCTTGACAGAAAACTATATGTCAAATATTTACAATTTCCTTAAAGTGAACCACACTATCTAGCACTTCCTTTCATAAAACCCAATGGCTTAAGGCAAAATTGACTGTTTATTTTTGGAAATGGTATATTTCTCCTTTTTGATGAAGCATGTTATCTGCCTTTTAGAAAAGTTGTAATTTCTGTAACAACAAAAAAAAATTGTAGGAATAGTGGATAGCCAGACTAATGATAAAATATAAAATAACATAGTCCTTGACCTCTCCCATGAACTATTTCTAAACCCCATCTTTGGGGGGAGATTTGAAATTTTGTGGTTAATTCTCTTTCGGAATTGGAATTTTTAACTTTAGAAACAAGATGAACTATCTGAAAAGGGATATCTCCTGATTCCAGCTGGGCTTGGAAATTACAGGGATGAAAGGCCACAAAATAAGAGTGTTTCCTTGATGTTCCAATATTACCAGGAGAAAATTTATCCTTCTTCCCTTATACTTTCATAACCTGGTTGGCTAAAGCAAAGAAGCACAAACAGTTTGAACAGACTTTCAACTAAGTCATTTCCTGGACTCATCCACACTCAAGTCAAATTCAGCAAATACTTTCCAAATCTGGAACAAAATGAAACAGTAGATATTAGTCACAGGTAAGATATAGTACTTTACACTGAACCAAATGGAACCTATAATTACTCCAAGAGACAGTAAGAAAAAAATGTTTTATTAACATTATTAAGTATGTATGCATTATATCAGCTATAGAGTGAAAACCTCATGACAATTTTTAGACTATTGAGAGAAAAAGAAGGTAAAACTGAGAATGTTGCAACTGTACATTTAGCTTTAAATGTGTATAAACAAATATTTATTTTTAGCATAAGATTGTTCTAAAGGTCAATTGCAAAGAAACTTTAAAACCAGTGACATTTTTTAGCTTCCTATAGGAGCTCATAATTTATTACCAACCAAAAGATGTCAACATGAAAACTAATTTTAAGTACACTGGAATTTCATCCTTGTACTGGTTTGGTTGTTCACATTCTGAGTGTGATTATCTCTGCTAAGGAGTCATATTAATATGTAACCTACAAAGAGTCACTCATCTTTTTAATGAATTTATGAATAAGTCAAATTAGTAAATGTAATATCAAATGTCAGACCTCTTTTAACTTGCATATTTATTATGTCTTTGCATGTATCTTAATTATTTTTAGGTGTGAACATTTCATTTTCACAAGTGGGATGAGTTCCTTTAGAATAGCGAGTTTGAACTTTGGGTATAATTTAAAGTGGAGATTTGGCTCTAAAGGGAGATATTGCCAGTGGTTTAGGCCTCATGAACACAAACACACACACACAAACCTAATCTAGGAATTATAGATTGAGATGGTTTCTCTCCAGTATCTGGGAGCAGATGTCTACCATCAAGAGGGCAGGCATGGTGGTTTAGAAGGAGCAGGAATCATGACATCTCTGTTCTAGTCCCAGCTCTGCTGCCAGGTTGCTTAACGCAGACGTATGGCACACATTAGAGTTTGCCTGATATCCTAGACAATCCCACATACTTCATGACTCATATCAATCATTGCAACTTTGTCCCTTGGTTTTGTGTCACTCCTAATAACCGGTGAAGCCCCATATTCAGAGCAGAAGCCCGTGTAGAGCCAGGGCTGGTAGTCAGGTACTGTTATACCACAAGAGTAACAATCAAGGTGACCTACCTGTGGTGACAGTCAGGCCTTATTGACTTAAAACTTCTAAGTGACGTTTTGTGTGTCAGTTTTCAAAAGCATCTGGCAACTGCTTTCTATGTTTACAGCATTGCCCAAGGACTTCCATTCCATTTTTAATGGCTGTTGCTGAAATCAGTTATATTTATCTGCTCAGCGTAGAGCACGAAAGATGGCCTGTAAACTTTCCCACATGCATGGAAAATCTTTTGTACAAAATCAGTACATTGTAGCCAGGCTGAAAAAAATTAGATGGGAAATTAACACACATGAAACACCTGAAATGTCTTCGTGAATGAAATGGGCTCCCAAACAAATGGCAATAGTTGTGCAGCAGTCATAACTGCCCAGCAGATGCACAAAGGGAAAACACAGAAATTAATTTTATGTAAAATGAAAGATTACTCGACTAAACAAAGATGGTGTATATTTCCATTTTTATCTTTCAGTCAACTATTTTTTCACTCATTCTTGGTGACTTTAAGTAGTAATAGGCATTGAATATACATTGTGATACACATGGGAATCATTTCACATTAGAAGATAATTGCCAAATTTATTTAAACAGTAATCAAACTACAGTAGAAATATGTAGAATTAATTGATATTTAATTATTTTTCCACATTAAAAAATTAGAGATTCACTTATGACATAGGCTGCTTTCATGTCCACATAAACATAAGAGTTTATATACCTTATATCTCAATATTATTAAAAATTTGTGTATCTGCAATTATACGTCATGGGCAATATATTTTTCAGATAATTAAAATGTATCCTTTAAGTAGTAAAATTTTAAGAAAATTTTAAATGTGATAAATTATCTGGGTTTTTTATGCCCTCCTCTCTTTTTCAGAAAATTGAATAAAATGAAGGACTTTTTTCTAGTAATTTAATTCATTATTATCCATATAAATTTTCACTGTAATACCATGATGCCTCTGGGAAAGAATATAGTTTGCCCCCTTTATATTATTCAATGCCCAAATTCTTATTATTTCTTAGTTTTGCCTACTTTCGAAAATTTACTGTCTTTTCCTCACACACATACACACACACACATAAACTTTCAATGATCCAATTTCTTGTCTCCACTCCTGATACAAGAAGGTGAATACAAATACACTCACACACACACACACTCTCACTCTCACCTCCCCACCAGCCTATCCTCTGTCTTCGTAGCTTCTAGCAAATGATCTGTAGGCTGGGAAACCAACTACCAGGCTTATGAGAATCATAGCTAAAATGAATGGGGGTAAATCCTGAGTCAGTGTGACTTTTAGGGTCTGGACATGGTAAGATCTAATATGGCTGCTTTGGGACCTCTCACCTCCTCATCCTCTGTTAGCTTTTGGCACTGTGGGCCGTCACTGCTTCACGTTTCTTCTGAGGGTTTCCATCTCAGACAATACTACTGCCTATGGCTCTCTGCTATCCTCATGTCAACATATCCTTTGTTCTTGTCATTGCTGCCTCCTCCCTCTTTTCCCAAACATCCTGCCTCCATGTAGATAAATGCTGTTGAAATATTCCCTTATACCAAGGTTGGAGGGACTTTGAAAAAAGAAGTAGCTCTTTTAAATAAAAAAAAGTACCCTTTTAGCTAACAAAACACTTCAAATTAAGAGTATTTAAGAATAGAATATATGTGTTTGTTATACTGTCTCACACATATACACACATGCACACACATGTATAACCATATTTAATTGCCATTTTTGTAGGTTAAAAACAGTCATGCTGAGATGTCAGCCCATAGATATTTAGGCTTGTATGCACATGTTTTCTGTAAGAAAAAATACCAACTTCAACATTTTCCATTTATAAGCATATAGCTTGTATGTATTTGTGTAGCTATATATATATATATATATTTGTAATGTATTTAGAAAGTCATTGTGAAGTCTCCCTCACCCCTATACCCACCCATAAAATACTGAAACTTGGACTGGCTGGAAATCTTTTAATTTTTCCACACTCTTGAAATGCAAGGCATTGCCTTCTTCCACGTTTAAAGTTTCTTTTGAATAAACAGGATTCTAGAGAGTGTCTTCAAAATAGTTTTTCTATAAAATGCCCACACACCTGACTGAAAAAGCACAAAAGCTAATCAATCGTTTGCTTGTTTGCATCTTGTCAGATGTGCTATTTTCTTCCGTTATATGCTCAGTTAATTTCAGTGACCTGTTGTGTTGAAATCACAGGTTCAGGGTCAATTTCTAGTGCTATAATCTCCCTAAGGATGATGTCTCAAGGACTATCCTTGAACAAGTAACCTGATCTACACATATTCTGATGTTTGCTAGATACTGGAAATATATTCACCATTAGCCATATTTAAGGTTTAAAAAGAATGATTGAATAATTGATTTCTTTATAGCAACTCATCGGGAAATGGGTAAGGTAAAGGCTTTGGCTTTTTACATCATCTCTGGTAGCAAGCCTAATTGCCCTCCGTGTTCTGGGCTAGCATTGCTGAGGCTCATAAGTACCAATTCCACATTTCAGGAAGTTTTCTCTTGAAGGTTCGTCTGAATTGAAGTGACCCTCTGCCTCAGCTTTCATGGTCCTCCCCTGAAGTCAGTCTGGTGGCGGATACACCATCTGGATTGAAATTGGTTGGGTAAAGGAAGGGAAGATCAGGACAAAGTCAATAGCTGCTAGCCTCAGGGTCTCAGGTTTCTTATTGACTGAATGTTGACTGGTGAAAGACAGACATGCACCTGTTTATGTCTCTATTCTATCCCTTTAGATGGCAAAGATTTGGTTGTGTAGATAAGGCTAAATGAAAACAATGAATAATGATTCCTTTCTAGGACTTTCTAGATTTATTTGCTGATATGGCTGTGGGCGAAGTCTTTGAACTAGCATACCAGGCTCTTAAATTTAGGTCAGATAAGCTTTTCTATATGTTTTATTCTTTCAAGTGTTATCTCTTCTAGGTAGCCTTCCTGGAGTCCACCTGGCAGATGCAGTATATTGTTGCATGTTTCCGATGTGCTTGATACATACCTCTAAGATAACAATTGTCTGTATTCTCTCTCTTTGGTGCTGTATTTGAACTGGTGCCATTATAGCCCTACAAGTTATTGCCTGCTATCTTGTGACTAACCAGGTTGACTGCCAAGAATAAGTGGGTCAAGAAAAAGTCTTAAGAAACCAATTTCTGGTCACATTGTCTGAAACCTGATCATGACTTACCTAAAGTTCTACGTTGGATTGTTTAGTTACATGATTCAATACATTATCTTTTTGCTTAAGGCACCTTGAATTAAGTTTTGTCTCATCATGAAAGTTACTAATCATGGGTATAGCTTTCATGGACGATCTTTTTCATAGTGTGCTGTGATCACATTAAGGGCAGGTTTGGGTTTATGTCTTTACCTCCATTACCTAGGAAAAGTCTTAAAAAGAGCAAATGTCCATCAATATTTGTTGAATTAATAATATGGGATAATTGAACGAAGAGAGGATAAAAAGCTGAGGGACAAATAGAAAATCCACACTGTGTCTTATTAAAAAAAGTAACACTTTCACTAATGTTTAATTGATAAAATCTTGGGAAGGACAGTGGGACTAATAAGGGAAAGAGAAAACACGGGGTTTGGAAGGAAAGATTAGGCAAAATTAAACAGGTGAAAGTTGGCATAGCAGGAAGGACTGCCAAACAGGCAAGTAGATATATGACTCTGAAGGTCAAGAGAGAGGCAAATACTCAGTGCTAAAAAATTCCTGTATATATTAGAAATCTTTTATGTAGCAGTTGGAAGCCATGATAGTTTGCAAAATGAACAGATGTAAAAAAAAAATAGAGATTCAAGAATGTAATCTTAGTGAACATCTACATGGTGAGTGATGAGAGGAAAAGAAACAGATAAAGAGGAAAGAGAAAAGACAATTAGAGAAGTCGAAAGGGACTAGGAGAAGTCAACACAAGAGGTGAGGGAAAAGAGGTGAGGGCAAAGACCAGTTCTGTAGGGTAAAGGAAGGAGTCGAGGAGACATATCAAATGGCTTTGATCTTCATAGAAACCATAAAAGTCATTTATATAAGGAGTGAGAGAAGATAAGAATGGGATTAGGTTTTTTGTTTTTCTTTTCTTTTTTTTTCTTGTAGAAAGATTTGCAGTACACTCTGCAGGAAATGTCATAGAATGTTAATTAGAAGTGACTCGGTGTTTGCAGTCTAGAAGGGGGTTGAGAAAGTGAGTAAATGCCCATCTAAGAGTCAGGATTTACCTAGGCAAAGGTGAGTGGATGTAAGGACAATGGATGGAGAGACCAGGGAGGCCAAATGGGCCATTCTTAAATTCCTGACTCTGGGATTGAGGCTAAGAAAAGGGAGGGTAGGAAAGCAGTGATAGGAATGGCGGAAATCTAAACTCTCCATGAGAAGGAAGGTGAACTCATTAGAAATTAAAGAATAAGAAAGGAAAAATAAGAATATGTGGTCAAAGAAAGAATTTTAGACATAAAGATCATACCTTTTAACTCATCCTTTCAAATCAGTTTGTTACTCTTCCATCAAATCTTAGTTCAGACTTTTTTTTTTTTTTGAAGGGACATGATCTCACTATATTGCCCAGGTTAGTCTTGAACTCCTGACCTCAAGGGATCCTCCTGCCTCTACCTCCCAAAGCACTGTATTACAGTCATGAGCCATTGCTCTTGGCCCCATCAAGTCTTTTGTATCTATCTGTCTCTTGTGTCATTTACTAAATATCCCTCCAATTTGTATCTTCTATCTAACTGAATCTCAAGACCTCCTTAAAAAAAAAAATCACTGGTGCTGACACTTGTAATGTTCAGGAAATTCAAAATTCAAGAGAGGCTAATTCAATGTGATCCTAATTAAAATCAGTCAACTATAACTGCTGTTTTAATTGGAAGGTGGAAGACAGCAGCATCCACCACTCCCTGGACAGGACTGGCTGGCCTTCCACACTCTGCTAGTGTCGCTTCCATAAGAAGGAGTAGCAGTATAATATTGCTGTTAACAGTGTTATCATTACTACAATAACTACCATTTCTTGAGTACTTACTATGCTTCACTGTCTTTGTACTGTATTATGTAATTCACATACCCGTCTCGAAGGATTTATAACTACCTCACTTTATAGATTACGGGAAAAAAATTCCAAAAGTCAATCTACCCTTACAGAAGGGTAAGGGTAGATTGTTCAAACTGTGATATATAATAAAAATATGTTTGCTAATTGGTAAGTAATTAAAAACAAGCAATCTAATATTTCTGGAAAGAATGACTTTTTTTTTAAAGAATATGAGTATTTCAATTTTTCAAATATACCAAATTGAATTTCAAGAAAATATAATATCTATTTCAGATATGTTACCATAAAAACAAAAAGTCTATAATATAACCATAATACTAGGTGTACCTTTTGATGGTAGAATTCTCGAACCATTTTCCCAAGTATAGAATTTGTATTCATGGTTTGGACAACAAATTTATAGTTTTCACAAAAATAAGACAGTACCCAACTTTTTCCTTTTTTCTCAGTTACTAAACATGTGTGTGAAATACCTTCTTCATCCCACACATAGCCCCTTCACCCACATCTTCCTGAAGTGGAAAAGAAAATGGGAGGAGAGATGGCAGACAAATGTGAAGGGAATGTGTTCTCCATACATAACTAAAAAGGGGAGGGCAGGATGTGGTATATACAAGAGAAGCACTTTCTCCATGGATAAATGACTTTCTCTCTCTCAAAAGAGAAAAATGGGTTTACCTTTGGGTTCCTGCTAACCACATCTTCCTGTATTTTTTGTCCTCTCAAGTGATCTTAAATTTTAGTTGGTATTTCTTTACATCTCTTTTTTTCTGGGCATCTAATTTGGTTATTTTCAACTTTCCAACAGAAGAAAGGATACAGTAAGTAATATTTAAAAATTTTGTTTTGATTTAGAAACATAGCAGCCCTCAAAGTTAGAATAAATGAACACCAGTAAACTACATCAATTCAATGCTCTCTAAATGGATACCTTTGTATAATCCATTGACATCCTCAGTGTTATTAAAGACTGCTTTTGAGTAAGCATTTATATATGCATCTTTAAATTGCTATTTGCATATATTCTGTGCAGTACTTCTTCACTATTATATGAATCTGTAGCTTTCTAATTAGTTTATTTATTCTGTGTTGACATGGCAATTGTGATGGTGGTATTTAGATGTAGTTATTAGTATAATTCATTAAAACCATTAGTGCAGACATGAGCTACATAGGAAATCATAATGTTATTAAGTGCTTTAGTACTATTTTTTTGTTATGGCAACATATCTGACATAAATATTTCATTTTCTTGAAACAATTTAGTATTTTTAAAAATCTGAGTGATTTATGTTGAAATAGTAATTCTTTCCACAAAGATTAGACTGCTCAATACTTATAAGTTAGTAAACATTAGACAACGAAAGGCCAATATTTAGTATGAAGCCCAGTAATAAGTCAGGCCTGGATTTTAGATTTTTAGATCATTTAAAATCAGTGTAAAAGTTTTTATTCATAATTTACCTTTGGTATTTTATTATAAAAGAATATTACAACTCAATGTGATTGAAAGCAGATATTTATTAAGTGATAGAAAACTTTAAGGGTAAGATTACAAAATAGTCTTAATCTTAATTTCTAGAAAAAGATTAAATAAAAACAATTACTAAAATAATACATAACAGAAAATATTAAATCATAAATATTTTATAAATATAACACATATCTTTAGCTAAGAACTATTAATTATGGGTTATTTTATATTTTTATTTCATTTGTATAAACTTAATAATGGATAAAGCTTAGTAAATAAAATAAGTTTTCCTCAGTAGAGATAATCTCTATTAATAGATTTTCTGTCTTCACTTAACTTTTAGTCTTTACTGGAACTCCTCCTATATAACTTAATTTCAAAGTTGTATTCATTTGTTTGTTCTTTTATTTGTGTATCATCTGCCTGATGACTTAACTTCAGGGCATTAAAGAAAGAACAAAGTTCGGTTACATTTTCTTTGTAGGTAGTTAAGTTGGGTCATAAACTCTTTTCCATTTTTCAAATCTAATTATGGTAAGAGTTGTTTATTCTTTTGTTTTTTTTTTTTTTTGGTAAAAATTTCTAGAAGCTCTTCAATATAAAGTCACAGAAAAACAGTACTCCTTGCTTTTAGTGTTTTAAACTTCCATATTGCATTTTTATGTTTGAATTTATCTTCATCTCTTCCTGCTCCAAAAAGTGTGTGAGCATTTTTTTAGACTTTCCTGTGAAATGTAGGTAAGAATGTTTTAGAAATTTTGCAGGAAACTTGACGTAATTGCCACCAATTGAAGATATTACATGACCAGGTCATTTGTTCCTTAAGTTGACATTTTAGAAAGGATACCTAGAAAAATAAGAATTAAGAAATTAAGTAAAATATAAGCATTCAGTCAGAAATTGCTCTACAGCTTTCTCTTTTAGTTTTTTTTTTTTTAACTTTGTAAGCTACTTCAAAATCTAGTATTGCCTTTATGATTGATTTTTTACTATGTGCAATATTGACATTTGTGTGGAGGAAATGAAGACATGCTTAGCTATTATTGGAGTCCATTTGGCTACTAATGGTACTGATATTCACATATTGCAATCTTTTTTTTTTTTGCAGTTTTACTAAAGGGAGGAAAAAGAGAGGAAGATAAACCATTTAGAGACTGTGCAGATGTATATCAAGCTGGTTTTAATAAAAGTGGAGTCTACACTATTTATATTAATAATATGCCAGAACCCAAAAAGGTAAAACCAGAAGTGTTTGTTTACGAGATGGAAACCAGATCCCAGTAGAATTGCTGGATATTCAGATTGATTTGTGAGCTTGTTAAATTGGAAATATATATAGAGATGCCTGAACTTTTTTCTCCCAGAGATACTGTTTCCCAGGTCCATAAAGCATGAAAATCCTTTTGTACAGAAATCCCCAACCCCCATACCTTTTCTTTCACACCAAACTTTCCATTTTTTCCTTGGTATTCCTTGGATGTCCCATTGCTGATAAGCATTTGCTTTGTACAGATTTCATGTTGAGGTCATGTCTACCATAAGTGTATGGTAAAGAGTTAGAAGCCAATTTCCAAAGACCCAAGAATCCAGAGAACACACATCATCCACAAGTCAAATACTGTGGGGAGAGGGGGAGGAACACGTAGCTATTTGCAAATCATTGCTCCTATTAGGATAGGAGAAACATTTTAATCTTCATAATCTTGAAAGAATTTGCTTTCCATTTTTATATAAAAGAGGGGGTTGGAGGTTCAGATTCACCAGTTTGTTGAAAAAGACCCCAAGTAAACTTTGAAGTAAGAAAACACTATCTTCCTGCTGTAACTCTTTTTTATATACACTCTTCCACCATTTATTCATTAAATCATCCATCCATGCATTTTTTCAGTACTATTAAGTGGATGTCATGCATTTGTCAGGAATATAAATATAAAACAAACAGTTTCTAGTGTAATGATGAAGATAGACAAGTATGCAGATAGGTATAAAATGCTGTCAAAGTATAGTGATATAAACGTTCTGTTTCAAGCAGGGTATATGGGAAGTTTTGAGGTGAGACAGCCACAGAGAGTGAGATTAGGCAAGAACCTTGCTCTTCAGTGTCTACGAGCTTTAGCTAGAAGCCCAAGGTCCCAAGAGAACCACATGCCCTTGCAAGATAAAACAACTCTCCTCCCCTCATGCCCCCACCTAAATACTTGTCTCTTATCCCTGTTTCCTCTGGGGACTGTGCAAATGCTCTTAGAATCTTATCTGATTCCCTCAGGCAACTTTACATAACTTTCTCACTACCAGAGTTCTAAAAGGCAGAGATGGTGCCTTTTATCTTTGATTCCCTCGAACTTGGCATAGTTTCTGGCACATAGTAGGTCTCAATACATATGTGCTGGAATGAATGAATGAATAGCCTGCTGATGGCAACATCAACACTTCTATATAGTGCATAGTAAGTCAGTCTAACTTACTTAGTCTTCCTGATTGTTAGTCTCCTTTGATAGGCAAAGGAAATGAATCTTGGAGCCCAGTTTGCCAGATGCCACTTAATTGGCAACATAAGAAGTCTTGACTATAGTCCAGGTCTGATACAATTCTATTTTCCCTTCTACCACTATCTTCTCCCTCTCTCTTGATTTCTATAAGGAATAGTTATTTATGTTAGCTCAAAATGGTTTCTTTTTCCCCTTTGCTGGGACAACATTTTCTTCTTGAAAGATACCTTTGATGCTATCTACAAGTGGAGTGGGCACAGGAGAGAGGAAAGGCAGGAGGCACTATTCTATACTTTGCTACCTTGGCCGTCTACCAAAGAAGTGTGGGTTTGCCTGTTTTTCATGTTTGGTTTCTGTGCAAGATTTCACTGAATCCCATTGCGTAAACAAGCAAACAAATGAAAAATTGAAATACAATGGCAAATCTGGGAGTGAGGAGATGTGGGTAACTTATTCTAAGGAGGATATCCTAAAATCACACTTAAACTTAAATTCAACTCACACACACACACACACACACACACACACACACACATCATAGACACATACCACACACACAGCATATGAATTGTGTGAGAATTTGTCCAGGAGTGGGAGGTACAGCTAAGATATATGCTTGATCATTTACCTACAGTACTAGTCAGGACCCGAAAGGACCCCTAAATTATTGCCAGTTCCACTATAACTTATAACCTGACTATAAAAATAAAGTTGACTAAAAATATTAAGTGAACTTCCAGTCTTCCATTTAGACTCATGGTGATTCTATGATATACATGAATCTAAAAATAATTTCCAAAGTTTTCAGATCGAGAATATTCACAATTTTAGAATCTATTTGACTTCATCACCAGTCCTACCATGTGATCCTTGGGGGAAGGGGTGCAGTTCAAATACAACTTTAGTCATTCTATGGACTTTAGTTCACACATAACCACAACTACACTCTAGTTTGAAACATTATGTGATGCAAATGGTACACAGGCTATTTGCAGAATCACTGCTCCTGGTAATGTGAAGAAAAAGATCCCATCTCAATTCATAATCTTGAATAGGTTTGCTTTTCATGCTTACATAAAATAGAGTCCTGGAGAATCCAATTCACTCCTTCCATGGCTGTCTCCTAAGTTGGTTTCATCAGGAGAGCAAGATTCAAGCTTATATTTCTACAAAATGATGGATTTTAAATATGATAGAGATTTGGGGTTCTTCTTGAATAAATAAAACTTAGAATATTAAATTCACAAATGTCAATTATCTACTGGATTAACTTCTGAGATTTAAGTCTAAGAAAAAATAATAACCTGAACAGGTTAGCCATTATATACCCAAGCATACCCATAAGGAGCAAATTTTATCACTGCTGAATGGCCCCCATGGCTTTTCAGAGAGAAGGGGAAGTTCCTGTGTTACCTGGTCAAGACTATTATTAGATTTAGATTTAGTTTTATTGGAATACTAGTAGAGTGTGGTGAGAAAGGGAGATAACTGAGCTGAAGAGAGAAGGACTTTGGCCTTCTTCTGGACTTAGATGTTTATTCTCTTGTTTTATTATTTCCCTGCTATAATCATAGATTCTCTTATAAGCAGTAACATTGTTCTATAATGAATATGGGTATTTCAGACTGACATACTATACATTTTTACAGGTAAAATATTTAATGTTAAATCTCCTAATATAATTGCATAGCATAGCACTGGTAAGAACAAATATTGTATGAATTTCCTCAAAAGTAATTTAGAGGCTGATTAACACAATAGCTCAAATGTATTGAGCATTTACAGTTTGCCAGTCTTCCTCTAAGCACATACATATATATGTATATGCCTAGTGTATGTGTGTGTGTGTATATATATAGTGTGTGTGTGTTTGTGTGTGTATGGGAGTATCTATCTCATAGGGTTGTTATATATATATATACACACACATAGGGTTGTTTTATACATATATACACATATATATATACATGTATATATGTACATGTATATACAGTATGTATATATGTACTTACTGTACATATACATGTATATACAGTATGTATATGTATGTATGTATATATTTATGCTTTTCAACAACCCTATGAGATAGATACTCCCATTAGTCCTATTTTGGAAAAATAACCTGCCCAAAACAAATTATTAGCAAATATTTAACATTGACTTTGAAAAAAGGAATCTAATTTTAGAAGACACCTTTTTAATCAGAGGGTTAAGCAGGATCATTATTTATGTTAATGATAATGGAAATTGTATCATTCATGATTTTGAGTATGAACCTGTTGCCCCATGGAGTGGTAAACACATGTGTGACATGAGAGCTACACAGGCAAAGGCTTACTTTTAGAAAGTTTAGAAAATTAGGTAAGTTGACTCATGTTCTCATTATAACCCACCTCATTCTCACCATTTGGTAATCTCAGTTTCTTCCATCTTGAAATAAATTGTCAGCATTCTCTTAATCCTATAAATAGTGCTACCAAAATTCATCTTTAGGGCTTTCACCCTTCCATGTAGACTATGCATTGTAGATAGGAAGTTTGGTGCTAACCCTGGATATGCTTAGCCAAAACATTGCTCATTATGTTTTCAGAAGTTTTGGCAAGGGTAAGAAACTCAAGGTAACCTACACAAAGACAAAAGGGTCAAGTATGCATGGTATGCACCAATAATAAAATACGTTTATTAAAGAAAAGGGACAAAATTATTAACAGAAACTATTCATCTTATAGTCAATGTGAGAGTTGCAAGTATAGCAGGATTGTAATACCATTAATTGTTTCAACTGATGTTGTTCCATGCCAAAAAAAAAAAAAATGTCTGTGAAAATTAGAGAAATGTTATCTTTTCAAATGTGGAAGCCAAAGATGGTTTCCTAAAACTAATTATTCAAGCAAATAGAAAATTAGATTAGGTGGTTTCTATATTTACTTTTTGCTTTTATATTATTAATGGCTTGTGTTTATTTTCCTTTCTGAATTCCCTTCAATGTATAGTAGTAGTAGTAGGAAACAGGACTTTTCCTTTCATTTTATGCTTCCAAAACCAAGTGCCTAGTTTCATCCAAAAAACAAACCATTTAATCATTACTGTACTTATTGTAAAATATTAAAAATTTGATTCTGAATTCATAATTCCCCTAATTCTTGGAAAAGTATTATAACAAATGGGTTAAGCCCTTTTCATTTATGGTTATGGAAAAATAATTAACACTCACAAGTCTAATCATTCCAACTTCTATGCAACATAAAAGCATAAAAACCATGTGAATCAAATTTCCCTTTTTGTTTGGGTTTAAGCCTCTGTGTTATGTTAAAGGTGTTTAATGCTTGCAAGCTTTGACCTTGCCTGGGATAGAAGCCAATTCAATCTTTCCTTGGATAGAGTTAAGCCCAAGTCATATGATCGATAAATGCAATAGGCATAGTTAATTTAGCAGGGCCTTGTCCACAGGAAGGACACTGCCAGATAGCACAGACCACACAATACTGGCAAATGAACTTTCAAGCCTTTCATGTCTCAAATCTTTCTAAAACCTACCATCTATTTTTTTTTGAATTTCCTTCATCTATTAAGCATAGGCTTTTTTTTTTTCTGACTAAAAATAATAGGCTTTTGTTTTGTCTTTACTAGGGTATGTCCAACTTCTTAAATATACATATACGTATGTGTGTGTGTGTGTATACATGTATATACATAATACATATAGAAAGGTAGCATTCTCAGTGATTAATGATGCCAATATTATTATAGTAACTAGAACCTAGAAATCATAATGACAAGAACAATTTATTGAACTTCTACATGTTTGGGGTTTATATATTTTAGATTTATATTAAATTATAAAATTTGCAATGTTATATAACTATAGTATATTAAATTTAAATATTATATACATATTAAATATTACATTATATACATACAGTATACAGTGCATAACATAAACATGTATCATGTCATCAGTAATACATGTAAGAGGCAGGAGTAGTGACAATGCCTATTAAATGCCAAACACTATTCTAAAAATTCTATATGCATTAACTCATCAAATTCTTAGAAAATATCTAAGTGGTAGACAGAGAGAACAGAGGTGGGTTTTAAATCCCAGCAATGTAGTGTTCAAGTCTTCGCTGTTAACCAAGGTGTCATTCAGCTCCATTGTGCCTAGATAGCACAAAGAGCAGCTATTATCATTGATGTTATTAAGTCTTCATAAGAATTGGGAAGCATATGTCTAATCCCTTAGCCTTTCTGCCCCTCAGCTTCCAGCTTTGTAATCTGCCTGGGTAATTTCTATTTCCCAATGGTTTTTTTCCTCTAGGTTTTTATTTAAGAAGCAGACTCAGCACATCTGAATGTTTACAAGTCACTGGATGCCTCTGCTTAGAAGGAAAGTGGTCTTTTTCAAAAAATTGTGGGTGATTTAAAAACTAAGTGCATGGAGTTTTAATAATGTAGGTAACATTAATATAAAAACTGTACAGTATAGTTTCCTCTATGCACTCTATATTTATAAATGTAGTGATTCTTTTCCCCAAGTACATAAGTGGACTTTAAAGGTTTGCAAATACAACCTGGCAAACTTTAGGCAATCAGTGTCCATTAAAAAAATGGATAAAAACATTCATTCTGGATTAACAAGTCATGGCATGATAACATTCAACTGAGAAACTAGTGACATTAGTTGCTTCTAGCAAAATATTTCCTTAATATTTTCACTTTCCTTTTTTTTTGCTGTTGATTTAAATTTTACCAGTAAAGCTCCACTTTGACCACTTCTCTTGAATCACCATCTATGCCCTCTTGAAAATATATCATCTGATTTTATTCCCATGGGAATCCTGCATTCCCTCTCACCAAGGTCACTAAAGGCTCTTCATTCAAATTGAAGTGTATATTTTCTTAATCAGTTTTTTTTTTATCTTCACTTCTCTGAAACATTTAATTATCACCTCTCCAACTCTAAATCCATCTCTTTATTTGCATTCCATTAATCACGTTTTCTTATTTTATCTCTCCTATTGCATCTCCATTTATTTAATAAATATTCGTTTAGTACCTGCTATAGGCTAGGTGCACCTCAAGGTACTGGGGACAGCAGTAGATCAGAAGAAATTCCAGCCCACCTAAAGGTTCCTAATGTATTCTATCTTTCTCAAGTGTTCACCAAAGCCCATTCTTTGGCCCTTCTCACTCCCTGACACACACATCTGTTTCCACCTTTTTCTTTACTTATTTAAGTAATTGCATTTGTTTTCATGCTATCAACAAATGCTTTTAAGAAGATCATTCCTAATAGTTTTGAATTAGATATACATAGAGTTCAATTATGAATCCAGTTCAAATCAACTTCAAATCCCAGATCCAGAGTTTATTGTTGGGTATCATCACTGGTAAGTTACTGAACTACTCTAAACCTCAGTATTTTTCAATCTGTAAAATGGAGATGATAATCATACCTACTTCCTACATAGGGGTATGGTGAGAATAAGTTAGAAAATGCATGTAAGGTATTGATATTATATGGTCCTTAACAAGCATGTCATTGTTAATAGCAATTCCTTTCTTACTTCCTTATGCTCTTATCCATATTTTTATCCTTGGTCTAGATCATCTTGAACTGCCAAACAAACTTTTTTCTTTGGATATCTTTGCTACCTCAAAGGCTAAGATGTCGAAAAGTATGATCATTTTCTTTGCTCATGTTCTCTTTCTTGAATTTCTCATTTAGATTATTGTCTTCATGATTCTTCAGGTATTAGAGCTGAATATTGTGAACTTGGTCTTCTTAATCCTGTGAGATCAGTCACTATTGAAACTTTGAGATGTTTTGAGTACCTGACCCATATTTTATTTGTAATAATTCCCCCAGTTGTAATTGAAAACTGATTCCCAAGAATGCTCGTTCAATAAAAAAAAATAAGTGAATAAATGAGTTAATTAGGGAAGATGAAAGACTAGCTAGAGGTTATGTTGAGGACCAAGAGCAGGTGCAGAAGAGTTAAAGGATTAGTGGCGATGGGGAGCATTGGGAAAGGAATCAAAATTTAAAATGTACAGTCTTAGAGGTGAGTCAATTCCTAGGGCTAATGAAGACATACGTATGGCCATTGTCAAAGTAGGGGGAGAGCCCTTGAGAGGACAGTTGTTCTATTTCATATGCTCACAAATAGGCATGTATATCTTACACCCTTTCACTCTGAGGAAGTACATGTACAATTTGTCCTTTGAGTGACATTTCTTGCCTCTGTTTTTATTCCCTTTTTGTTACTGGTGTTCGAAATGCAATGCCTCAGGGGAAACACTTGAGGTTTTTCCTCTAATCAGAGCTAAGCTCTGTGTTCACATAGCTTGCTTGCTGCTGCTGCATCATGTCCCACCTTTAGTCAGCCTTCAACATGCTTTAGTATTCAGTTGTTGAGGGAATAGTGTTCCCCATAGTCCCTGTTGAATACTCAAGCTGCCACATTCATGCTACATCAATTACAGTGATTGCTCTCTGAAGATAATTCTATTACAGATATGTCTCTCTTCTTGGGAAGACTCTGGGGGAAATGAGTCAATTTCTAAATAAATACCATTGTATTTTGAATAATTAAGATGAGCATACGTCTTTGTAAGATTTGTATAAATTTTCCACAAGGGAAAGAAATGCTTGTCACAGTCAGAAGAGATACAGTATGTCATGTTCTCCTGTTATTGTTCATGACTAAAATACAAGCAAATAATATATTCTCCATATGCTATGCCACAAATATTGTCTCTAATGTAATACTGAATAATCAAGGATAACTTCTATAACAGGTACATATATAAGAATTGATATGCAATGAATATATGTAACAGTTAAAACATGATATTTTAATAATTTTTTTTCTTCTTATTGTATTCCCATTTCAATTAATTTAAAATTTTGAAATTCTGAGTCTTGTGTTTTGGCAATCAAATGGTCTATAACTTGGGAAATTTAGTAGCATTTCCAAAACTTTGAACATACGCAAATGCTTATTTCCATTTAAAACAAAGATTTTTAAAAGTCTCTTAGAGTCTGAGACAAAGACTATTAATTTTTAGCTGACTAATAAACATTTGTACAAGTAATTTATTCATCACTGAGGAAATTTAATCAGAAAAAAGCTCAAATATGATTCATAGGAAGAAATAACCAATAAGGTATCTAAATTAACATTGTTCGATATAGTAATTTCAGTTTTTTTTAATCTATAGACCTGCTCACCTTATTTCTATTTTGAAACATGTAGGACATATGTTTTTTAAGGTAGAGGTAATTTTTACTCGACTTTGGTTTCCATTTGTCAGGTATTTTGCAATATGGATGTCAATGGGGGAGGCTGGACTGTAATACAACACCGTGAAGATGGAAGTATAGATTTCCAAAGAGGCTGGAGAGACTATAAAATGGTAAGATGGAAGAATTTATGGTGCTTTTTGGTGTTTTATCTTGAAGTTATCTTCTCCATACTATATGATGAATCTTTGTAATTTTAGGTGGTTTTGAGTTATTTTTGAAATAAAATGATACATTAGTGACATTATTTTCATTAGACACAAAATACTCGTAAATCATTTCCAGAAAATGATTTCCATGTGTGCATCAGAAAGAAAAACGTATCAGTGAAATTATTTGGTGAACTGTTGTGTATTGTCTGGATTTGTTCCTAATTGAATGAGAGTTGGGGAAGCTAGCACTCAGACCTTCGCTGGACACATGAGCCGGACCAAGGGAGTTGGACAGGGTTGCAGGTTGTGGGACAGGATGGGTAATAGCAATGGCCTTGCCCACATGGCTGGCTAATTGTTGCTGACTGTTGACTGGAAGCTCCTCCATGTGACCTTTCCATGTCGGTAGGCTAAGCTTCTTTCAGTAAAGTCACCCAAGGTTGTCAGACTTCTTATGTAGCACTTGTCATCCTCCATAAACAAAGCAGAAGCTTTCAGCCTTTTTTAGTTTTATTAGATACAGAAATGAAACAGTGTTACTTCCACTGCATTCTGTTGGTTATGGTTGGTCACAAGGGAAGTCCAGATTTAAGGCATGAGGAGTACACAAAGGTATGAACTATGAGCATGGCTACTAGGGTCTGCAAAATAACAGCAGACAGATATTATCATCATCATCATCACAGCTCTTTTTTAATGCTACATATGTCAGCCCTATATGTAATTTCTTATCTAATTTTTAATACAGTCCTATTAGCTAACACGATGCCAGTGTTAAAAGGAAACAAAGATGAGCAAGGATTGAAATAATACAAAATCCAGTAATCACATAGTCAGTGCCTACAAAATTAACTATTCAAATCTGCTGATAGAATGTAAAGGCATAGTAATGCAGGAGAATCTATATTTATGGATTCTCATTCTTTTGCATCTGAAACTTCGAGATAATTCCTGTCTTGACTTTTTTGACAAATTTTCTCTCACCAAGTAGAGGAAAAGGTGGTAGAAATGCTATACAAGCCTAGGTTCTGTCTTGATATTCTTGTAGACAATTTATAAAAACTATGGTTGATTTGCAACAGAGTTCACCCATTAATAGGCTCATAGTTGGTCCAATGACAGTAAACAATGGGCTTTAATGAATGAAAGGAGGTTTCTAGGGGGTGTCACTGCGTCTACATTTTTATCAGATCCTCGGTTGAACAGTCTGAAAGCACGTTAAAAAGTTTGAACTTACACAAAGTTGGATTCCTGATGTCTTTGTTAAACCATAAACTCAAGATGGAAAGGTAGGCTGAAACCACCAAGATATGATTCCACAGAGATGATTATAAAATATTTCACCTAGATAAAAAATACCTAAATCAACTGTGAGAAAACAGGGTAAAGGTGACAATTTGCCTTAAGGACCTAGTATTTGAAAGAGAGATTTATTTGGCTCTAAGCTCATTTTGTATTAACAAAGATTAATGTACTCAGTTTACATTACTAGTAGTTTGTAGGGGGGGGGGGTCACAAAAAATGCAGAACTCACTGGTATCTGCCAAGATCTGGTTACATCAAAAATATAGTTTCAATTTTAGAGGTTTTCAAACAAGTGAAGTTATCCCAGGAGTTACAAACAGGTTGGGAGGAATTTGGAAATTACCTCTGAAACAGGTGAACACCTGGAGAAGAAAACAATTAGGCTTAAACCTGATAGCTATTTTAGTTAACTGGACAGAGATAGTTTACTATAGCCCGCTTCTTAAAATGTGGTCCAGGGACCAGCAGTATTTGCATCCTCTGGGAACTTATTAGAAACACGAATCTCAAGCTCTAGCCCAGCTTTACTGAATTAGAATGTGCATTTGAACACTGCCTGAGAGGGGAGTGCAATCGTGAATGGAGGAGTATTCCACCAAGGCAAAATTTAACCAAGTATGAAGAAAGCTCTCCAGTGATTAATCCCAACACCAAATGGACTGCCGATTAAGTGGTACACCCTCCCCACCTTCAGTGGAAATGGAAGGCAGATCATCATCTTTCGGAATTGGCATGTAGAATTGGAATGTTAGGTTAGATTTGAAGGCCTCTTCTGCCTTCGTGATCTCAAAACTAGATGAGGGATAAAAGATTATCTACATTTGAAAAAAAAAGACTTTGAATTATGTTCATATTAACAGTTTTAGTCTTCACTCTGCCACTTACAAGAGGAGTGATTTTTAGCAAATCACTTAACCCCCACCTTAGCTTTCTCATTGGTTAAAATAGGACAAGCATACTATCTCACCTGCCTTACAGGGATGGTTTGAAGATTAGAAACAATGTAAGTAAAGCACTTAGACACACTGAATTTTCAGTGAACAGTAGTTATTTTTATTATCCAAGATGAAAACATCAAAAACAGCAAAAATTTCACGTAACTATGCCAAAAATACTGTTTTGCAAACTATCTTAACTCGTGATTATTTTCACACTAAAATGTGAGGTGAAGAAATCATCTGAAAATTAGACTATAGATAGAGACTCACAGGCTAATGTGAAATACATTATTATTAAAATTAATGATAACAGAAAAATAAATATAAAGTTGTCATCATGGTGACTTTCCAAAATGGTGACTTTCCAAAATGGTGAATTCTTAACTGTAAACATCTGCTGCCTTGGCAAGCTAGGCATGTTAAGTAACAGATACTGACTTGTTAAGTATGGAATCAATTCATGTCTTGTAAGTATTTACCAAATATATCCATTTCTAAGCAATTCTTTTTGTATTATTGGAACAAGACTGAGATTCTTTAATCATCCTGTTTTATGGAGTTTACCCCTCTCCCCTTTTTAAATAAGAAAGACTATCATGCTTTATTCAAACTTGAAACATTTATCAGATGAGTATCAATTTCACATGATCAAAAAATGAGATAAGCTCCAAAATTTTAAAACATTCTGGCTAAAAAGGCTGCAGATTTTTTTTTAATTGAAAATATTCATCATATGTTACAACATGGTTAAAACACATGGTAGAAAGTGTTTTGGTTCTTTCTCTAGAGTTTTTCTTTCACCTAAAGACAAAATAACATGACTCCATCAGGAATGGATATGGACTCCTTATGCCAGTTCTTATCAGTCACACCTACTTCTATTTCCTGCATCCAAAGAACTGCCTGCTCACTTCTTCAGCTAAGGGTGTACATCCTTTGGGAGAACAAGAACTTGACATACCCCAACTCTTCTCCAATCTTTACCAATCTACTATTATATTCATTAGGATGCTACATTTCTTCCTTGGGCAATGAATGCAGAAATAAAATTTTCTTTCTTTCCTTTCTGCCTTTCCTCTCTCTTTCCCTTCATTCTGATTGATATGTATGGGCTCCCTCTTGCTTCATAAGATTTCCATAACAATGTGTTAAAGTTATCAACACTTGTAATTACAAATATATATTACATATTATTATTAGTTTTAAACCTCTGTTAATATGAAAGGTTTACCAATTTTTGGATTCTTGACATTGGCTTTAAGCCTGCAAGTCTCTTACCTAAGCTTAGCTTTCGCTTAACCTTCCTCAAGAGGAGATTCAGCAAAATCTGCTTTATGGATTTGTAAAGATGTTTGCCTGAAAGGAAAAGTCTGGAGTGGGCTTTTTAATGAGGCACTTAGGGAACACATTAACTCCTTCAAGTCATAAGGATACCATTTAGTGGCCTCCAGCAATAATACTTATCAGCAGTACTTTTGCATATAAAGCTCAATGAAGCTAGGAGTTCCAAATAGTACCCTAAACGGCCTAACTTAATACTATAGTAGGCAATGACTAATGGCCTGGAGACAAACTTGCTTTATTTTGAGAACAATTACCCCCATAAACGGAGCTTCCTATCCATTCAAAAATTTTAGTCTGAACACCATAACTTCTGGGAGTTCTTTGTTTCTGGAAAGAAGTTGAGGGCACATTTTCAATAATATTTTGACATCTTCACATTAAAAAGAGAAAAATGCATAAGAAATTAAAAATTTTAAAATAAAACATTGTTTCAGTCTTTCTTGGGTTGAGTGTCTCAGCAGTTAGAAGAGATGTACGATTTAACTTCATGTGAAAGTGCCTTTGGAAAGCCACAGCTATGTCTTATCTTTTTAACAAAAAATAATTTGTATGAAAAAAGATGAAACCCATGGAATACATGGACTGTGTCTGGTTTCAATTTTACTTCATCTATAAAAAGTCAGCACTTCCTGTGAGCATTATCAGACAAAACAAATAAAGTACCAGAGACAATTATTTTATTAACTTGGAAAAGCACAAACCAAAATTGAACATTTCTGCAGGTTTTGGCAACAACTAATAAAGGTTGGTCTTTCCTCTGCATGTATTTTTTGAGTAAGATGCACCTTTTAAGGCTGATTTTAAGTCAGCATTAGTTCAGATTAAATTTCAGTGTCTTTTTTATCCTCTTATTAGAAAACTAGAGAAGGAATAAAATTAATTATCAATGTAGGTGAGTCAGTGAACCAAAATCTTTCAGTTGATTGTGATCGACATCATTAAACATTGTTTTTACAAAAGTACATGACATAGTATCCTTAGATTTTATGCATGGAAAAGAGGAAATTGTATTGTAATTGTTTATTCATTCATTGTTGCTTTTTCAATGTCAGCACAAAGTTTGTTTATACTTTCATTTTTGTTTTCATGGAAGTTACAGGCTATTTGGGGTAAAATAAAGACCTGTAGCAAACTGTTATGTGCCATAATGTGTAAATCTATTTCAGAGCATATGCATTGGCTGACTCTGTCTTTTAGGCATGAATATGCATTTTTGAAGGACAGTCACACACATGTAATCAAAACTTGCCTCCCCATATAGATCTCAGTATGAAGACGAGATTTTACTCTTGCATTTTCCCTGTGTACCACTCACATGATTTTGATTATTCTTTTAAGTTTGTACTTGGAATATCTATTCCACATCATATTTATGTGGATCTCTACCTTTGGTTCATAGCAGACTTATATGTGCAACCTTTTAAATGTATAGCTCTCTGAGCTGGCACCAGACATACTGAATCAGAATCTTCATGGGGGACCTAATCATCTATATTTTTTAAAAGACCCCGAGTTGTTTCTGATATGCATTCCTGGTTGAAAGCAATTGTCACAACTATTAACTTGTTTGCATGGTGTAAGAGCATGAAAATTACCCCTTGTAGCTCCTAAAACTCTTGAGATATGGAAAGAGAGGGATTGAAAGAAATAGCACTAAGGGAGCACTGAGTATGAAGGAAACATGCTTTAGTACTTGGAAGCAGAGGTAAGAATAAGAGAGTAGTCTGTACTTTCATTAGTACTACAGTTTAGTCCCAATTGCAATCAGTTGGTTGTAATGTCATATTTAACAATTAACTTTTTGCATTAAAATGACAATACTCATTTGTATAAACCAACTCTCAATTTATTATAATACATTAGTCCTCTGAGAGCCCTTTAAATAATTATTTCAGTATCCCTTTAATAATTTTTAGGCCAAGACAATACCTAGATTGTTCTTTTTCCTTTTCTTATACAAAGTAGAAAGGAACTTGCTTCCCCACATATGGCTCACAGTCTCATGGAAGAGAAGCAACTAACCAGAAAATTACTATGTATTGTGACATATATTTTAACTATAACAGCAGCTGGATTTTTAAGTTCTTTCTGTGTATCAGTGCTTAGTTCAGTGCTTCAAGTACCTTATTTAATTTTTTTCTGAAAACCTTGTATATGAAAATGATGTCTGTGCTGGATACAATGAGTTCTAAATTTCTCTTCAAAGAATCAGTATGTCAGTATAATCAGTTCTTTGTCCTCCATTTAAAAGTTTAACTTCCTTGTAGTTTCAGTAAACAGCCTTTTCCACCAGTTCTAATCAGTAGTTCACATCTGTTCCCCGGTCCCCTGCTCCATCCTGACTCATCCCGGTCACCTGCTCTGTCCTGACTTATCCTGGTCACCTGCTTTGAACTGAGTCACCCATGGTCACTTGCCCTGACCTGAGTCACCTTTAGTTACCTGTTCCATAACCATTTTTCCCACCAAACCATTTACCCCACCACTCTGGCTCATATACCTGCTCTCTTTAAAATAGCCAGTCAGAATTGGCTTAGACTGTGTGGTCTAATCCTAGCCAATAGGGGAACAACACAGCAGTAGGGGCTGTATCAGGGATAAGAACTTCTTCACCTCCCCTGTTCAGGTGGTACTCACCATTGCTCCATCTATGAGATACAGCCTTTTATAGAAGTAAATTGCCTTGCTGAGAAAATTTATATTCAAGTGCTATTTCTTCTGTGACATTGAAATTTTACATATAACATCTGTAATCCCTGTTTTGCAGACAGAGAAACTGAGGCTCTGAAACAAAGTTGATAGGTCTACAGCAAATATGTGGCAGATCAAGGCTTTAATCTGGAACTGGAGATAAGGGATAGAGGTTATTTCATCCAAGCCAAGCCTTTGTTCCATGTATCAGATCTGTGGTCGTCCCTGATAAACTATCCAAAAGACAGTTTACTAATGTGGGAACCCAATTCCCCTTCTTTCACGTATTTTTCATCTTAATGATGAAACAGTTGTTTCTGGATCACTGCACTTGGCTATTAGAAGGTTTCCTCCCTATTCTGCAGCCATTTTGATTCATTGTACCCAAACATTTTGCTCTCATAATAGAGCGTGTTTGGACAGTATTTTTGGGAAGGAGATTAAAATAAATGTTAGTTTCTAAATGCAAATTATACTGTTTTCTTTTTAGTCATTTCTTCCTGAAATACAAAAATGCAAACACTTTCGGAAGGGATATTTATTTCCATTTAAAGGGAAGTACAGGCCTGCATATGGAGACAGGGATGGAGGCTCTTGTCAGAATGTCACTATTGCTTGTACATTTCTACAGCTCACCCAAAATCACTGCATGTTTCCCTGGGGAAGCTGGAGAGTTTTATCCACACAACGCTTTCAACAGCATGGAAATATGTGACCCAAAACTTAACACTTAACCAGCCTTTTTATTCACATTGAGTATAATTGTTGAATCCCTTTTCAATGACTGCACAGAAAAGGGAATCATCAACTGGCTAGAGGGAGAGTTTTGACATGTCTAAGTTGCAAAAAAATGCAAGGAAAATCCCAGTGGTCTTCTCTTTCTTCCCAGGGGCTGCTGCAATTGAGAAAGTACTAATTCTTTGACTTTCAGCCTCCTGTAACTTTCTGTTTTGTTTATGCTTTGGAGAAGGTAAGCTTTGATCATCTCCTTAGTAGGTAGCATCAGCTGCCAGAAGAAATGTGTAAAATTCTTAGCACACCAGAAATTGCTCTAATGTTTCCTGCCACTGTGAAACTTTTATAAAGTGTGACTTGAGCATCTTAGGAACAGAGAAGTAAAGAGCTAATGGAGTAACTTCAATGGGTCTTATATCTTCGCTCTGAGCTATGGGTAGATGGTCTTCAGAAGAATAAATACTCAATGCAGTCTGGACCAAGCATATTTAGCTAATCAATAAACTTAGTAAATTGGGGAATAACTTTAAAAGTGTACATATATGTTAATTTTAACTTTAAATATAGCAATATACATTCATTTACCCACTAATTTAAAAAAAAAAATAGAACTATAGGGCCAAAGCCTGGAATTCTGTGTCATCAGTTGTTTCCTAAAACTTTCCCATAGTGGAATGCATCCAATCTCTAGTTTCAGTTTTTTTTAAAATAGAACAGTACATAAAGACACATGCAAAGCAATATGTTAAAAATTCTTTAAATTTTTTTATTTTTCCCAGTCTTTTAGAGTTTCAACAATACCTGATTCAAAAAACTTTTTAGTAGTTTGCTCTCATTGAGCAAATCCAGAGATTTATAAAAAGTTAAACTCTCTTTTTCCACTAATATTTAACTTATTTATGTAACATTTTATAAATATTGTAATAACTGAACTGGCATAAATAGGTTTGGTACCAAACACCTTTGGCCTTTGGTAAGTAACTCAATTGGCAGAGGAGACAGCACACAAGTGATTCAGTTGGTCACTTTAGGAAACATTTCCCCAAGGCTCAACTATGTTGTCTACAATAAGAATTGTGCTTTAAGGTTACTTTTCCATGTGTTTTTGCAAAATGCTGTAATATTTTGTTTCTCTTCCTCCTTACCTCCCTTTCTTCCTCTCTTCCTTTCTTGCATCTTTCCTCTTTTCTTTCTACCTTTTTTTGAATTTCAGTGAGTCCTAATGGAATGCTCAGTGCATGTCAGCTCTTCACTGGTTTTTGGGAATTCACAAATACAACACAGCTTCTATCATCAGAGAGCTCACAATATGGCCAGTGAAACAACCTTGACTTCCCCCAAAGAGAACAATAGAGTCATTTTGACATTCAGAAGCCAAGCAGTCAGCTAGGTTCACTCAGAAGCTCTTACAAATCAGCCTTCTGTCTCAAAATTCCAATGCCAGTGCAGCTTTGTAAATGATTACAGTCATGGGTTTACAGGGTTGCTTATTAATATTTAAAAATAAGAAACTTAAAGCTCCAAAAGTCATGGTTCTAGTAATCTATTAGTTTGATGCAAAAGTAATTGTGTTTTTACCATTGAAAGTAATGGCAAAAACTGCAATTACTTTTTCACCAACCTTGATATAAAATTATTGTAGGAGCATAATTGCATTTGTGAATAATAATAGTAAAAATAATATTGTTAGATAACTTGTCTAATATCACCCCCATAGTGTCCATTGAAAAACATTTAAACTCTATTCAAAATATTTTGTTAACTAGTAATTTAGAAACATTTTCAAAAGCAAACCTTGAATTGAGAATTGTTTTCTAGTTAAACCTATTAACTAGATTTATTTTACACAAAATGTCTCATCCACACAGATTTGAATAACAGAGGTTTTATTGTACAAAGTAAGAATTAGACAGAAGCTTTGTTGAATGTCAATCATTGGAGAAAAAAGTATATAATGTAAAAAAACTTACTTTTAAATAATTTTTAATTATTAATTATAAAAGAGTTAAATGCTGAACATGAGAAGAGTAACAACTGCATGTCTATATTCTTTTCCAGGGTTTTGGAAATCCCTCCGGTGAATATTGGCTGGGGAATGAGTTTATTTTTGCCATTACCAATCAGAGGCAGTACATGCTAAGAGTTGAGTTAATGGACTGGGAAGGGAACTGGGCCTATGCACAGTATGACAGATTCCACATAGGAAATGAAAAGCAAAACTATAGGTAAGTCATCTTACAGTGTAATGCTCGACTACCTTTGATCTGGTCACTTAGTAACTGTAGTGGGAAAATGTGAAAAAAGAAATGAAAATCATCCTTCAAAATGAAAATCGGGTTTTTTGTCTCGAGCTATTATAAAAAGATACAAAAAAGCCTGTAAAGACTTTTTCAAAGCTTTAAATTTCAGTTTTCATAGGTTGACTATCTTTGATATTGGCTCAAAATTTAGAGGACGATGAATTAAGTCAAGCATACTTTTGTTACGTTGTTATGAAGTTGCATTGAATTCATATATATAAAACTATAAGAATTGTATACTCAAATTCATTGGCTTAAATATTTTCTTTATTCCAAAAAAGATTTTCTTTTCTTTTTTCTTTCTTTTTTTTTGAGATGGAGTCTTGCTCTGTCACTCAGGCTAGAGTGCAGTGGCACGATCTCATCTCACTGCAACCTCCGCCTCCTGGGTTAAAGTGATTCTTCTGCCTCAGTCTCCCAAGTAGCTGGTACTACAGGCATGCACCACCAGGCCCAGCTAATTTTTGTATTTTTAGTAGAGATGGGGTTTCACCATATTGGCCAGTCTGGTCTTGAACTCCTGACCTCATGATCTACTCGCCTCGGCCTTCCAAAGTGCTGGGATTACAGGTGTGAGCCACTGTGCCTGGCCAGATTTTCTAGTTCTACTTTCTTTGATCACCTTCCTTGAATTAGCATTTTTCAAATTATGTTAAAGGTGACAAGAGTAAATTTTATGTTTTTGAATTATTTACATAAAAGATGATGAGGCATGATTTAGAGGTTGTTTTTGGCAAATAATCTAAAAAGCAAAAATAAATTGGCATAATGGCATCAATATACATAATACATCATTGCAGATGTGAAAATAGACAAACTATACACTTAATGATACATGTTTCCAATTATCCTTTTTCAGTGAGAAGTTTGTCTACTAGGAAAAACACACACACACACAAATATGGCTAAGGAAATAATGTGATGTGGTAGATTCATTGCATGAATACTTATTGTGTTAGTTCTGTGTTCCTGGAATTCTGCTGGGCACTGGTCTTACAGATGTCAAAGTCAAGCTTTGTTACTAACTAGGTCACTGAAAACTGACTGACATTCATTGAGAACATAGAGAATATTTTAGTTACTTTTATACCACTATTCATTAATGCAATTCTTGATGCCTAGCAGGTCCTTAATTGTGTGTGCCTCAGTTTCGTACTTTGTAAATTAGAGTTGCAATGATTTTTAACTCTCAATAGTGTGACTTCTTTACCTTTGCCTTGAAAATCTGATTGTATGTATTCAAGGTTTGGCACATTGCTTCAAGTAATTGCAACAATAGCAATCCAACCCACGTGTGTGTTTTGTTTCAACCTGTGTAGTTATCTCATAGTTCAACTCTTTCTGCTGTTTATTTGTCTTTTCAAGATGAACATTTTTTTTAGAAGTTTGAATTCTGCATCTTTTCATGGGCACAACTCATTTCATTTTAATGGATTACGTATGGGATTGGATCCTTGGAGGCATAATAATCATTTTCTCGACAAATAGTAATGATGTCACCACAACAGAGAATGAGAAATAGATCTAAAAGAGTTGATAGTCTCATGACAGGGGTGATGGGGAAGCAAGGGCATACTTAATGGCAGCTCAAGAAACCAAAGAAGAGACATTTATAAAATGTAATGGAGTGTAAGAAGAAATGTTTCCAAGGAGGTCAATATTTTGAGAGCTTTATAACAAGAAAAACCACTGTTAAACGTCAGGGGTACTCTTATGTAAATGTTTTGACCTGAAACTTGAAACTATGTGAAACTTGGCTAATGTCAGACAGCTTGACAATAGGACTAGCAAATAATTAGTCTAGTCTTTTTCTAGGCTCCTGAAGAATTTGCTTTGGTTCCTTTCCAATATGTCTTTCAGTTCTTCATAGGTGGTTCTGTGTGGGTGTGTGTGTGTACACATGCATAGGCATGTGCATGTGTATGAGGCTTGGAGGGGGTTAGGGGACAGAGTGGGCAGGTTTAGGAGGGTTGTTGGCATCTGCAGTGGACTTTGGAGCGTATGGTGTGAATGCCGTTCTGGCATCTGCATGAAGAAGGAGCACTCACCTCCTCTTAGAGTGCCCCACTGCCCTGTTGAGCATTTCTCATTTCTTTGACATCTGTGTGAATTTGTATTCTCCTCACACAATAGGGATCTATGATCAAAAAATAAGTCTTCCCTGCCAGGGTGAGGCCTACACTCTGATATTCCCACTTTTCTCTCTTGAGAGAACTGTGAACCTTGGGAATTAAAAGTATTACGCCAGAAGAAATGTAACAATTTAATTCCAAACCTCTGGTTTTATGGGAAGGAAAGCTGAAGTTCATGTATATACATATATCTAGATAGATAGATAGATAGATAGATAGATAGATAGATAGATAGATAGAGATGTATATATATGAACCTCATATAAATAATTTTGGCCAAAAAGGGAGAAAGACTTAAAAAAAGGATGTTTGATTCCTACCTCATTCAATGTGGTTTCTGTTCTGTCTTGCTGCTGAAATGAAGTTAGTGGTTCTGGCCTCTTTCCTGCAGGGACCTAACAGAAAGTAGATAATGCAGTTGTCATCTTCTCATGCAATTCAGTATATGATTCATGTTGGCATGAAATGGGAACTTAGAACTCATTAAAACATAATGCTTACTCTAGTGAAAGATTCGTTAAAATGAACACACTATAAGACATTGTTATTCACTGTTTCAAAGAAAAATGGAACAGAAGCCTGAAAAGGGAAGCTCAGCCCTGGCAACTTTTCTTCTGGTCTGTATCATCACACATGCCCAGTACTGCTTCTCTAGGTCCAGTAATGGTTCCTGTGGCCTCCAGTTAGAACTCACATTGTCCATCACTGCCTCGTGTGCTTTTTCCCCTTTCCTGTCTTTTCCCTCTGAATTGGCATGTCTCTTTGTGATCAATTGTTCCAAGCGTTAACACTAAGATTTGCATATCATTCCATAGTCTATGAAATGATTTTTAACACTACAAAAGAAATATACAACCACCACTTCAACAATAAATACTTTAAAACTATTTTAATAGTAACAGATTAATTGTAGGGTTGAGGAGACGCTGTGGTCCACTGGAAGGAGCTCTGGAATAGGAATCAGGATGTGGAGGCTGAGAAGAAATCTGGCTTCTCCACCTGGGAAACTGGCATGGTTGTGTTTGTCACTGTTCAGTCAGGAGAGCCAGAGCCATGATGAGACTTATGGAAATAAGGTTAAAACATATGCTTGAAACCTGGAATGGCAGACAAGCCAGACCTTGCGAAAATATCAGAAACCAAACACGTGCAGCCACCAAAGTGGAACCACAAAAGGGAAGATCTATGGAAATCTGTTGCCTTGCTGTAGCTCCATTACATGTGGTTGTGCAGTCAGGCGTCTTGTGGTAGGTCTGGAGCTGTTGCCAGCATAAGGAAGCCAAGCTGGATGCCAAGTGGAGAAATGGACAGTGTGGAAGCTGCCAGGCATCTCTGCCTCTGGACTTCACCATATCTGATGACGTACTGAGAGTCAGACCACTGCTTCACTTTCACCTTCCAAATCCCACACAAAATTCCCATTTAGCCAACCACAGCTTAGAACCTTAGAACGAAGGCGATTCAGGGAAATGGAGTACCCATATTAACCAAGTTGACAATAACACAATCTAGCGGTAACTTGGACAAATCACCTATTACTTTTATGCCTCCGTTTTCTTATCTTTCGGTGAGAATGTATCCTGGAATCAAGAAGAATATACAAATGTACTTTGTATTTGATAAACTTAAATATCATGCAAATACAAAAGCCATTTAGACGCTGGGTGCAGTGGTTCATGCCTGTAATTCCGCCACTTAGGGAGGCCAAGATGGGAGCATTGGTTGAGGTCAGGAGTTTGAGACCAGCCTGGGCAACAAAGCGAGACCTTCGTTTCTACTAAAAATTAAAAAATAAAAATTAGCTAGGTGTGATGATGCACACCCATTGTCCCAACTACTTGGGAGACCAAGGCAGAAGGATTGCTTGAGTCCGTGAGACTGAGGTTGCTCTGAGCTGTGATGGCACTACTGCATTCAAGCCTGGGTGACAGAGAATGAACCTGTCTAAAAATAAATAAATAAATAAAATAAATAGAAACAGAAAATAAAAAGAAAGAAGCAAACAGATTTTTTTTTAAAAAAATGTGGTTGAAAAATATATTACTGAGTCAATAAACAACTTTTAATTATATATTCCATATTGAAATCAGCACTATTGTCCCCAAAAATGTCGTTGGCTGATTGGTAGTTGTTTATTTACTTGGATTCAGGATCCCATCCAGCTTCACTCATTGCATTTGCAGTCATGTCTCATGAGTCACCTTTTACCTGGAAGAGTCTACCACTCATCTGTCAATTATGTTTTTCAAGACTTTGGGTCAGCTTTTCTCAGAACACCTCTTTTTGGGTTTATCTGACTATTTCTTTCTGATTAGATTCAGATTAAAGCTTTCTTGAGAAGAATATTAAATAAATGATATTGTCTATTTCCCATTCTATCATATCCAAAGGCACACAAGATTAATTTGTTCCATTACTGGTTGGGCTAAGCTTAATCACTTGTTAAGGTTTGTTGTTGATTTTTTTTTTTGAGTACCTACTCTCTCAAAGAAAATTCTTACAAAGGATCATAATGTATAAAACATAAAGCTGATCTATTTTGAAATGGTTGTGGGAAGGTAATATAATGTCGCCTCTTGCTATTATTGCAAACATTGGTATGGCACAGTTTAAAAACCATTGTGATATATTATTATAACTAGAAAAGGATTTACCAACTGGAAATAAATTTCAATATATTATTTTTAAATATAAAAAGGAAACTATATTATAAATTTTCAGACTTAATCTTAAATGGACATAATTTTGGTGAATGTATTCCATTAGAAAGTCATTTTGCATGTGATTTTTTTCAGATCTTGGGAACAGTCTTTCCTTACAATTCATTCTTTTGTTGTCTTTTTATGCTATTAACTGAATTAGTAAATCCTCTGTCACAGATGGTGCCATGAACCTCTCTTTTAAGCAATAGAAAATTTGTATTAGTTAATTCTGAATGATAATGTTTAACATTTTTTTTAATGCACATCTTATCATTATACTCTTACTATATAATTTATAATGCACATTTTGGAGATATTTATATTTTATTGACTTTAGATTATTTATTGAAGATAAATGACATTGTTAGGTTAGAACTGACTAATTACTGGCTATCATAAGCCTTGTTATGGAGGATTCCTCATGAAGAGGTTTTTTTTTGTTTTTGTTTTTTTGTTTTTGGAGACAGAGTCTTGCTCTCTCTCCCAGGCTGGAGTGCAGTGGTGCTATCTCGGCTCACTGCAACTTCTGCCTCCTGGGTTCAAGTGATTCTCATGGCTCAGCCTCCCGAGTAGCTGGGATCACAGGCGCCTTCAACTATGCCCGGTTAATTTTTGTATTTTTAGTAGAGACAGAGTTTCACCATGTTGGCCAGACAAGATGAACAGAGTTTTAAACCAAAACTGTGAAGAAAACAACTTGAAAATAATTTGGCCATTAAATATCTTTTTGCACAAGGTTTGTTTTTGGCCAAGATCTTCATTGGGAAGTAGTTTGAGGTAATTTGTAAAACATTGTATTGGGAATCCAGAGACATGAACTCTAGACTTGGATCTGCAGTTACTTTTCTGAATGACCTTGGACAATTTGCTTCACTCTTCCAAGTCCCAGGTCCTCAGAAGTAAAATGAGGAAGTAAGGCCAAAGTTCTTTCCAGTCCCCCAAACCATTTTTTAAAAATTATTAAAGTACTCTCATGTTGTGTATGTATTTCGAGGACAAAACAAATTCATGTGGATTGAAAAGAATTCTCTTGAGACTCTTGTGTAAATTTAAGCCCTGCATTTTTGTAGATATTGCAAAATTTGTCCCCCCCACCACCTTTTTTTTTTTTAGTAAAATGTTTCTTATTTCTCTGATCCTCTGGGCTACATAGTCCTGGATGGAACCAGTAGCAAATATGATGAAATACTAAGAAGAAACTTATTTTTTTTTACAGCAGTTCTGGATGTAAAGGTAGGAAAAAATATATCGGAAATCTCCTGGCAGTTTCTACTTCACTGACTTCCTAACATAGATTTTCAAACCCAAGGTTTTAAGGAGTTTTTCTTAGCATTTTCAAATATTTTTTCCAACTTGGAAGGTGTATTACTTTTATTTAGACTGTGATTTTTGTTGTGGTTACTTCCTAAAACAGAGAAGGAATTGCTTTAATCATCAAAATTTACATTTAAATTCCCTTGACTGAGATGAAATATCGAAGAGGAAAAGGCTTCCTAGGTCTTCAGAGACATGGCATGGGCACAGTCTTACAGTCACTTTGTACCTTTTTTAGGTCTTTTTTTTTTTTTTTTGAAATGGAGTCTCACTCTGTGGCCCAGGCTGGAGTGCAATGGTGTGATCGTGATTGACTGCTGCAACCTCTGCTTCCCAGGTTCAAGTGAGTCTCCTGCCTCAGCCTCCTGAGTAGCTGGGATTACAGGTGTGCGCCACCACATCTAGCTAATTTTTTTTTTAATTTTAGTAGAGATGAGGTTTCACCATGTTGGTCAGGCTGGTCTCAAACTCCTAACTTTGTGATTTGCCCAGTGAGACCTCTCACAATGCTGGAATTACAGACATGAGCCACCATGCCCGTCCCTACTTTACGTATTTTAAGTGTCAGGAAAATCTCTTGACTTAAAAACACAGATGAAGGTCAGTCTCTAGTGTCTTGGAAATTTTTTAAACTGATTAAAACAAATGGCCCCATGCTGTTAAGGTCTAAGGATTCCTAGAGGATTCCTGTCACAGAATGGGTAATGCTTGAACTCAGACCACTGCTGTCCTAACACTTACAAATTGGCAAAAGTTGCTAGAACCAGCTAGCAAGTACTGCCTCCAAAAATTATCTAAGATGTCCTATGATCCACTGCTCTAGATTTGCCTCCTGCTGTTCCTTGTCAAAAAGATGAAAGTTCTATAAAATATTTGTTATGCATTCATCATGTGCTATTCTAGGATAAAATGTCCATAGAGATTTCAGTACAGTCATGTATGCATGTGTTCATGCCGGTGCATACCCATGTGTGATGGGGACGGAGTGGGGTTGGATGGTTGCAGACAGCCAAACAGGCAATTACAATGCCATGAACACAGTCAGTTCACTTAGGCAAATATAGTGTGACTAAAGGGGCCTAACCAGTTTTGGAAGATTGAGAAAGCTTCCAAATAGTGGCCTAAGTGACATAAATATGGCAAACTGGTATTAGTTGGAAATAGTTCAGAGATGGTGGTAGACAAGGGATTAGCTCAGAAATGAGGTTCAGTATGTCTTGCTAGGAAACTACAGGTGGTTAGGTGTTGCTTAAGCTTAGAACGTAAATGGGTAATAATGACCAATCACAATGTTAAAAGGAAGTAGAGCAAGGTGCATGTGGCAGACTTGGGACTGGTAACCAGCCATGGCCTCTGGGGGCAATTCTGATATGGCTTTTTCTCACATCAATTTTTTTCTCATTCAATAATTTGATTACTCTGTTTGGTAAATATGAGCAACAATAATATGCAAGCTACTGTGATTGAAATAAAACCCCACAGAACTCAACCCCTATTGTTCAAGAGTTTATTCCCTTTGCCTAATTGTATTTTCTTGAGCCTTTACATCTTAGCTCAGTCCATAGAACTCTTCTTCCTTGATTAGGTAAGGAGCCCCGTCCATGTCCTCCCACTGTGCTCTGTGCATGTCTTTATCAGAGTCCATATCACACTGGGTTGTAATTGCTGTTAGACTATAATCTCTAGGAGGACCGAAACCTTTTCACAATGCTTGACACATGTCCAGAAAAAAAGCATTTCCTAACAGATATACAAAAGACATATTGACAAAGTTTTTTTTACATTGAACACAGCTGGGTTTTTTTGTGCATTCAACACAGCTGACTAATATATGGCAATTTTTGATCCAGATGCCAGAAATTCAAAGAGTAACAAGTCAGAAATCCTGCCCTCAAAGTTTTGTGGTATAAAATGACAGTTTTCAGGAAGATTTCTGATTAAGTGCCATGTCTTAAGTTCCCCGTATTGTTGCTTAAATGAGATTTGTTTTCTAGAACTATTAATCTCCATGCTCTTTTATCTTTACCTGCCAATGATATGCAAGAATTTCTATGTTGCTTGATGGCAGGTAAATAAAAAAGAATAATAAAATTGTCCCACAACATACATTGTTCATTTCTCTTTTAATTGCTACAGTTTTGCTTTTACCTACATAGCTTTACTAAAATCACTCTCTTAAAAGTTATTATAGTTCTTTTGAAATCAGAGTCTGCCTTCATTACTTTATGCAGCCAGCCAACCACCATACACTTAACATGTTACTATTATTTTCCTGGCTCTATGCCAGTTGTTTTCTTTCTTGAGTGTCCATATAGGCAACCAGGGTTCCTGTTTAAAGTACTGATTTGTGAGTCTCCCGTAAAGAGATTCTTATCCTGGGTTATGGCCTAGATCTCTCAGTCCTATCAAAGGCACCAAGGTGATGATGATACAGAAATCGCACTTTGGTTACACCAAACCGACACAGCTTGCCTTCTCCTGTGAGGTGAATAGTTTAGGAGAAGGAAACAAACGTGCGATGGTCAACTCAAAGGTTTTAGCTTCTGTGTTTTAGCATGTCTGTTTGATTAAAAGTTTTTTGTTTTTTGATCAAGGAACCATGGATCTTTAAAAAAAAAAAATGATGGAGCCAAAGACTTTCTCCCCCGAATAATGAAGAAACACAAAATTTTGTATAAATTTATGTGTGATTCGACTTCACACTCACTGTCCCTGGGAAAGAACCCTTGGAATTATGCTATCACTGGGTACTAAAAAAGAAGTGGTCAATTCTACTGGAGTTGGATAGAGTACACTAGAGGGGATTAAATGGGACTGGGAATGGTTTCATAGAGGAAATCCTTAGAGATTTGTGAAATGAGTAAGCGTTCATGAGGCAAGTATGGTGGTGAATGGCAGGAGAAAGGGCTTGAGATTCCAGCCGGAGAAGCAATGTGAACACAAATGCAGAGGTGAGAGAGAGCCTGCCTTATTTAGAGGACAGCAAGTGACTCGTATGTAGGGCTTTACTGTGCTGCAGATAACAGAGGGCTAGAATCCATGATAAAGAGTTTGGACTCTAGTTTATACTGATTGTGGAGACAAATAAGCACACTGATGATTTTGGTCAACAGAAGAATCTGCTAATGCATGCTGAAAGCTTATTTGCAGACCTTATAGCAATACAATGTCCAAGTACAACAAGGGAAAGTATTTCCTCTTTGCAAGAAACCTCAGACAATGCATCTCAATGGTTTTGAACATTTTGCTCACCCTCTCTTCTATCTGCCCGGAGGGAATGCTGGAAAGAAAGTTTCTTACTGCTCTTTAAACAGAAATAAAAAACGAGAACAAATTTACCTCCAGAGAACTTGTTTAGACTGAAAAATCACCAATTTCAATCACAAGTTTTACAAGGTCCTGACTTAATTTTTGGTAACAAAGCAAAACCTATAAACTCTCTGAGATGGCCATCGGCCTGGTCTTTTAGGCACCACAAGAGGGTCAGACCAGAGAGGCACTCACTTGAAGCTGACTCTGCCAGTCACACATGACACCAAGGGAATCCAAGTATGTTTAAGGGACTGTGTTTTTAACAGGGTCCTTGGTACCACATAATTCATTTTTGGCACAAATTTTTTATGTATTCTTACAAATTTTTTATGTATTCTTAAAAGAGGGAAGGAATACTGGAATAATTATTTATTTTATTTTGAGCTAAAAACAGTCACTGCAGCATGTATTTCTGAACTTTGGGAAATGGTTTATTGTCACAGATCATATATACATACATATATATATATATATATACACATACATATATAATATATGTACACATAGATATCCATACATACAGAATAGAGGGTGCTCTCTCAGCACTATCCAAAGGCACACAGTAACAGTATGTGGATTTGCTATTTGCTCTGGAGGAAAAATTTATCATGAGTTTTGAGTATATGCAAACTTCATGTCTATCACTGCAAAACACTAAGAACTGTACTTTAACAGAGTTTTGAAACAAAAATTACTGCTAACAGTCAAGAACTTGAGAAGACCTGGGAGGTTAATAAACTCATTTTATCTAAGTTCTTTAAGATATTAATGTTTGTAAGTAAAGGGGAGATATTAAAATGTATATTTTAAAAAACTTAGATGAAAAAACAGAGTACAATTTATACAAGGTGTTATACAATCTAATATCTAAAGCAATCATAATAGAATGAAAGATTAAGTGAAACTTGATTTTCTAAAGTTTTTCAATATTTGGGGTGAGGTTTTCTGTAGCTTTGAAAATTTATCTTTCTTAATCATAGCACATATTCCCAGGACCATCGCTATCTCAAACATTTTTATCTTTTTTCACACTTTTGTGTATATCTTCCATTACACATATTCTAAAATAAATAGCATGGCTACCTCAGGACATCTGTAGCTTCTGAAGCAAATAAGATAGTGTCTTCCTTCTTAGCATAATGGTTAAATTGTTATGCACAAATTCTGGTGATTCTCCAATAATCCAATTCCCTGTGAAAACAAATGACACCAATTATAGTAGATTTAATGAGAAAAAGTACGAATTGCTTTCAGCAAGTAGACGTGAAAATTAAAGGATAGGTTGGCATGCATGATCTTTCCAAGAATTTTTTTTGCCAGTATCAATTATGAGTAAAGAAAGGAAAGCCAAACAAATATATATTGGATTTAGTCCATAAAATATTATATGATGGCAAGAAAATTGTAGGGTTCTTAAAGGACTGAAATTTTAATTTATTAAAGATAAACATTTGAATTGAAGGATTTTTATTCATATCATTGACTCAAATTAACATAGACCTTACATAGGTAGTTAATGAGCAAAAACAACTCTTTGGTTTCTTGTCCTTCACATTTAGTACTCTGCTTCCTCTATATAAAATAAGAAAAACTTCCAAAGGATACGGGGCCTCATGGGTTTGAGAAAATTGGTCCTTTTCATCTTTAATTTATCCAGCTTATTGCCTCTGTACTTATCCTCATAAGCTGTATCTCTATCTCATTGTTTTTATCACTCTCAGAACACTTATATAGGTCTATCAAGGTCATATATGTTTATACTTGTGTTATTTAGACTTAGTCATTCACATAACTCATGGTTATTGAGCTACTGTGTATTTTATGGTTATTGCTTAGGGAAGTTTGATTACTTTAATCTGATTTTTTTGCAAATAGTCAAGGACTTATTTTACTCTGCATACAGCAATCTTTTTAAGGGCTTTCTGGGTATCACTTCATTTAATTTTCACAAAATATTTTCAGGACCTTACTATGATTGGAGGTATTTTACAGATGAGGCAACTGAGGATTAGAAAGAGTAAGAGTTAGATTGCAAACCTAGACGGGTACACTACAAACTCTGTTACGTCATACTTCTTTCCAGACACAGTGTTCATGACACAGCCTTAACTTTCAGAAGCCAGTGACTTATTTATCTATCTATCCATTTCGTGTGTGTGGAGGAGAAGGAGGAAAAAAGGAAGAGTTTTGGTTAATGGCTTTATTAATGATTATTTCTTTCATTCGTACTTATTTTGTACCCAATTACCTATATCTGCTTGATCTGTATATTTTTAATTTTTTTAGATGTCTATACAATTTTATCACAGCCTTAATTCTTGATTAGTCACACTGTATATTTCCAATTCTTTTACTCTTCCTACTCACATCCTCTTTTCTTTGGAAACTTCTTTCGAAGATTTCTGGACTATAGATTATTGTCATACAACTGGATGTCTTTAATATATTCACTCACTTTTTCATAAGTACATTAATTTGGCTTCATATATTTTTCTAGCATTTTCTCACATATTCATTGATAGGCTATTGCGAATAAGTAAAGAATTCTGTTCATGCGTGGACAATAGGGTTATAGAATATACCTCCAGGATGTGAAATAGTCAGCGCTAACATACATGCTCTGACATCCCTCTTGGCTAATGATGCCCAGCTCTTTCTGTCGAAAGAGGGTAGGATTGGAGAGATTAGATATGGTAGAGACAGCCCAGAAGCAGCAACTAGGAGTCGTAGCCATGTCAGGAAACTTTGTCAAATTGAGTCATTGCTACCAACCTCTGAAAGAAAACCATGAAGGTCATTTTGAATTTCTTAGTAATTGTGAGAAAGATAAACTAGTTCCATATGATGACAGGGAGAGAGCTCAGAGCTAAAATAAAAATCTGATCAACTTGTCAGTACCTACCGCCTTAAAGTTCAGATATCTGAGAGTCTGTCTACTGTTTAAAAGGGCTGAGGCCAAACTTCAGTTTGTTATACAAACGACTCCCGCTCCTTTCGATCATGAAAGAGACGCTTGGCCCCCTGAGTACAGTGAAGATGCAAAAATGTGAAGAGAGTGAGCCTCTTAAGTAGACAAAATTAGTAAGAAACTGGATTCATGAGATTGGACTGCCCATTTTAAAGACAAGAAAGCCCTAGACTCTCTTGGATACTTTGAAGCCTGTTCTCCCATAATAGAACTCACTGTTGTCCTATATTCAGTAAGAAATGTGATGATTTAGTCTTTTTAATTACTGAAATTTCTAAAAGTAATTGAAAAGGAGTAACTATATTTTATTAAAGATGACTAAAGTATCATGACAAATTTTAATGAACATCAGTTTTCCTATAAGATGCAAGTTGAAAAAAATAAAGTGCTGACATTCTTTATCGTCATCCATCTGAAGGGACTCATATATTTTTTTCTTTATTAGGAGAAAATACACAGACAAGAATAAATGCCATAATTCTATTTTGTGGCTGCTTTTTTGTCTCATCAAATTATATTCTCTGGAGTTTTTTTGTTTTGTTTTTCACAGCTTCCTTATGTCCATCCCTAATGTTATTTTCTGGAGGAACATTTTGTTTTTATCTTCTAACATGTCATCCTTCATGCAGGCCATGTCTACACTGGCTGAACACAGAAATGAATAACCAGGATTCCTGTGGTGTTATTTCGGGAGATGTATTCTCACTAACGTTTCATGCTTTCAGTTTGCTCTCACTGTAGTCAGATGCAAAGCTGTCCTGTATATTGATTTTTCTTTCATAAAGTGAAAGTCTATTTGGAACAACTATTAGCTGCATAGAGAAAGCCATGGATAGTTAATGACACATAAGGACTTTACATATTAGCTAGAACCACTGTTGAAAAGAACCATCTAAATGTTCTGTTTGAGCCTCACCTCAAATAAGTTTTTAAAATCTGATTACAGCAATACTTGGTATCAATGAATGACTGGTCCTTAATTTCTATGTATCAAATAACCAGCTGTGGTTGTTGGCTTTGGGCCAAAAATTGGGACTCTGCGCTAGCTAAAGAGCTGCTAAGAAAGACTGAGCCTCTGGACTGTGCAGTAGCAGACCTATCCTGGACTGCATAGTTTCTCCCAGAAGTCTTTCTGGTATTCCACAGAAACACAGTTGTCCTCATTTGCAAAGTTTTTAAAATAGTATGTAGAAGAAATGAAGTTTTGTGAAATGTCATCTTTATCTCCCAGTGCTAGGGAGTGTATGTCTCTTCCTTAGAAGAGCATAAGCCACTCCTCTGTGACGTTCTAAGGATAGACATGGGGGAATGAATGCTGCTTTATGTAAATTACAGGTGCTACTCAGTCTCATACAGTGAAACATCCATTATTCCTCAAAGTATCAGTTTCTTCTGCGTGTACATCATTTCAGCCAATATATATCACTGTTTACATTGCACATCTTGGGACTTCTCTCCATTTCTGCTTAATGTTTTAATGTTTAATCTGGGCAGGACCTTAAGGAATTATGATCACACCTTATTAGAATATTTCTTTTTTAAAAAACATAATTTTAGCTGAAACGTTAACCTTAAGCATATTTTTATTTTGAATTTGCTTTCTAATTGTTTTCAGTAGACTATTAATGCAATATAAATAAATCGTTCAATAAAATGTAAGGAATAGTAGTAATTAAGACATAGTCTTTTTTCTCTTATTCTATCTGCATAATTCCTTGCTCGTGTTTTTATATTCTGAAGTTTCTAAGAAAATAAGAAGAAAAGCAAAACTGGAAAAATAAAAAAGGATGTGAGAGGGTGTGTATACACACAGACACACACACACACACACACACACACACGCCCCTACATACATATTTTTTTAATTATTTGAGTTGGATGGGCAATGAAGTGGGTACCTAGGTAGGTATGTTGAGCAGCTAACTAAATGAGATGCAAAAGCTATCTTTCTGAAAACATGGACCAACTAGATTTTGATATTAGAGCTATTCCTATTTGAGTTTGCTTTTGCTTGCTATCTTGAGCTTACCAAAAATTAATTACTTAGCACACCCATCATCTATCTATTCAATGAACATTGAGGCCTTTCTCTATCTCAGAGACTGTTCAAGATTTCAAGATTCTGGTGATTCAAAGATGAGTAAGACATAGTTTATGCCTCAGGGAGCTCACAGTTTATTATGGGAAACAGATAAGTGAAAAGACAATTAAAATACAAGTAAGTATCATCATAAACATGCTGATTTGATGCTTTTTTTTTCAAGTTATACTTGAAATAAATCTTAAAGGATGGATTAGGAATTCAGAATCTGTTCAAACCTGGAGAATACCTTCTAGGAGGAGAGGATGGTACTTGCAAATGTATGAAGAAATAAAAGTGGGTTGCTTAGAGGGAATAAATGAATGGGTAAGACTGGAGCACTATGTGTATGTGCAGAAAATAACAAAAGATGGGAGGGCTGTGGTGGTGAAGCATGTGAAAAAGTAGACAGTAGACAAGCATAGACTTCAAAGGCCTTGCAAACCAAAGTAAGGAACTTGAGACTTTAGCCTTTGAATTTTGGGAACAACTGAGTGACTTTAACCAGGATAGAGGAATGATGAGATGCATGGACTTCACGGGGAAGGGAAAGAAAGAATGAAACTCAAAGCAATGAGACTAGTTGTACGTCTCGTTTGATAATCCAGAAAAGAGCTGCCAAGACTAGAAACTGACCTCCAAGTCTTAAATAGATCTGGAAAAATGTCTCCTTACTCATGGAGCCTAACATCGCATTGATGACATTCATATGGGGAAAGGTCAGGAAAAAATGTGGATTTTATTGTAATCCTAACACCTGTACCAGCACACATATATAGAGATACCTGAAGGCAGCCTTCATCTTGTGACAATTGATGATATATTCATATAATAGCTTCCAAATGATGTTAGAGAAGAAAATATAATGGCATGAAAAAGTAGTCATGAAATTATATTTGAAAATCATCTCAATGGAAACGTATAAAGTATAATTCTATTTCCATTTGTATTTCCACATGAGGAGAGATTGTTTTTCAAGGATACCTCTAAAGAGAGAGATGAAATGGGGCTGTGGGAAAAAGCTTTACTTACAGGGTTCACAAATTTTATAAGAATGTGTTCAGATGGGTGTATATTTAAAAATAAATAATGTTTCATATGTGGGGGGGGGAAACAAGGGGAAGACTAAAAATCTGTATGACAAGAGTAGTTATACTTGATGATAAGATATGGGCTGAATTTTATTTCTTCTTTTTGCTCTTCTTTTCTTCTCAAATTTATAACTGTGCATTTGTATTGCCTTGATTACACAAATTAATTGTAAATTATGAAACTTAGATTGTAACTCTTAGTGAAAGGATAGAAGTATAAACTACGTATTCAAGCACATAGCAGTCTCTCACTTAGAATTAAATATTTTTGCTGAATTCCTGCAAAAGACACTATAGAAAATAATTGCCTCCTGGAAAGTCCGTCTTTATTAGTGAGCTTCAAGCTGCTGCGGAGAAAATGGTATTGACTTACCATAAGAAGGAAGGCCGTTACAAATCACAGAGAAACAAAAAGTCAGAGGTAAAATTGCCATTGCTCATTCAAGAGCACCTATGGGCTCCACTCTACCAGTCCCAGAAGAGCAGATTTCAGTTTAGGAGGGACGCATCTACTTAATTTTGTAATCATTCACTTATTCTCTCAATTCTGATTCCAGTCTTCACCAAACAACTAACTTTCTGATTATAATTTGGCTTTTGGTATGAGATTCTCTCTAAGAAGAGCACAAGACTGGGTCCCCACCATACTCCTACTTTGCAAATGGAGGCCTGACAAAAGTTTCTGTTAGTTTTGCCAATCTATCTTTGGGAGACTGAGGACCTCCAAAAGAGTGATCAAATTGAAACTTCTCGCCAGCTCTGTAAGGTGGTGCATTCACCCAGGTCACATGTCCCAGAACTCCCTTTGGTGATCTGTCACCTTACTTCCCCCTGGTGAAACCTCCCTCCACTTGGGCTGGCTGCAATCTCAAATGTGAATTGACATTTAAAAAATTCTACAAAATTTTCTCCCATTCTGTAGGTTGCCTGTTCACTCTGATGATAGTTTATTTTGCTGTGCAGAAGCTCTTTAGTTTAATTAGATCCCATTTGTTAATTTTAGCTTTTGCTGCCATTGCTTTTGGTGTTTTAGTCATGAAGTCTTTGACCACCATGACACATGTATACCTACGTAACAAACCTGGACATTCTGCACATGTATCCTAGAACTTAAAGCACAATTTAAAAAAAATCTATAATTTTGCATCTCCAGTGACTCATAGCCTACCTCTCAGAGTTTTAAAATATAAACTTTTGGATGATAATTCAACATTAGAAGAGTATTTGTACTACTGTGAACCAGAAGCTCCATTAGTTATTGAAACTAACAAAAGCTGACTGAGGTTTAATTGTATACCTTGCTCTGGCTCAAAATCTCTGCAGAATATTTGTAAAGTATTGCACAAAGATGCATTAATATTGTTCTTTGCTAAAAATAATAAACACCACAAACAATAGGATATATACATATACCTAGATTCAAGCACAAGTTAAAATATATCTCTAAATATGAATTGATCTTTATTATTCTACTTCAGAATAATGTAATGTTTTGCTCACAGCTAGCTGAGGTTTTAGGAGTGTCTCACTCATACAGAAATATGAATCACCCATTAACTATTCTGTGGGTGGATAGGATTCATAAATAAGACCCAGGCATAGAGGTAGTGACCTATATGGATTTGAATATAGGTCACCACCTATATATGGTATGACCTATATGGATTTGAATATTACTACATGATTCTAATCAAAACATTGTGCTGATATGTAGGAGCAGTGTTATGTAGAGTTACAGGAAGAGGGGCTGGAGTCTTAGCCAGAGAACACCTTGAGCATCAAGCTGTCAATGCCAACAAGTTCCATTTAGCTACTCTAAGCCCTGAGGAGCCACTGAAGGACTTGAGCAAGTTTACATTTGTTTTTATGCACTACATTGCCCAGAAGGATATGAAAGCAGCATGTAAGATCAATAGGAAATGAGCAGACATCAGATAGGGGCACTATATTTGGCAACCATTGTAATTTGTCCACTAGTTCTTAGATTCTAGGACAAGACTTGACAAAATATTATCTTTGGACAGTCTGCAAAGAGAAATCTGAGATGCTAATTGAAAACAAACATTGCTGGGATTAGTAAATAAGCCTTTTTAGCTAAAGGGCAGATGATTTGTTACATGCACAACCTTTAGACAGCCACTGATCTAGGTTAATGCAAGTTTTATATAAGAAATGTTTCTAGATAGTAAGATAGGTTCTTCAAAGACTGCCATATTAAACATATGGAATTTTGAACTTAATTTTAGGGATCCTTCTAGAATATAAGCCCCTCAAAAGCATGGATTTTTCTTTTGTTTTCTGATATGTCTTAAGTGCTTAGATCAATAACTGGAATATAGTTTGTGCTCAGCAAACATTTGTCCAGGGAATGCATAATGATTCAACGCTTGGGTTCTAGACTCATACAAGCTAAATTCCAGCTTACATAGGTTCTCTAAACCTTGGTATACAAATTGGGAATATTAATGTCTAGATTACAGATTTAATATAAAAATTTAATCAAATAGCCAATGGAAATCATTTAGCATAGTGCCTAGCACAGAGAAGTCCTCAGTCAATGAGACTTACTCCTTGTGTTGCTATTAATAATGTTTAGCACATCTGAAGTATTGGATATTAATGGATTAAGGGAGTGACATACTGAATTGAAAGTCATTTATGTTTAGAGGTTCACACCTGTGTTAATAAAATAAACCCAGGTTTTTATGTTTTCTTGATCCTGCATTATCAGAGAACCATGTGAGTGTGAACATGCATAATGAAATGAACTTTTTTCTTCCTTTGTTCTTTTGGTTCAGATAATTTGGGTCCTACCATGGTTTGTTGGAAGGATTGAGTTCAAAGAAAGAAGAAAATGATGAAAAATGCAAACATTCAACAAGTTGGTCTTCTGGGTTCTGTTCTTCTGTCGAATGGCTTATCTTTCTTTTTTGTCTTTTTGACTTCAGGTTGTATTTAAAAGGTCACAGTGGGACAGCAGGAAAACAGAGCAGCCTGACCTTACACGGTGCTAATTTCAGCACTAAAGATGCTGATAATGACAACTGTATGTGCAAATGTGCCCTCATGTTAACAGGAGGTAAGTCCTATGGGGCCATCTCTAAGCTATGTTTCATTGGTTTGGGGCTTAGGGTTTTTTATCTATGAGAAAGCAGTACGATCTTATGGTCAGGAAACTTAAGAGCAAGTCCCTAGAGATCATTTTGTTCTGCCCACGAATTTACCCTGCGTTCTTGTGTAAGATATTGCTGGCATATTTAGAGGTTTGTGTCCTCCCCCAGCATCAATAGTGAAAATGTGCTAAGCTTAGTGCCGAATACAATTTTTAGTTTCTTAAGTCCCAGATATTCTACTTTCTGAATAATCATCTTGATACCCTTAGTGAAATGAATAATTTGAGAACTCAGCGTATACAGCAATTACTTCTTACAAAATGCTTTGCAATTGTGTGGTAAGTTAATTGATCATTTTCTTAAAATGAGATAAGAAAAATAAATAGGTATAGTTAACCAAAAGTAATGCAGTTCAGACCATCTATACCAGAGTTTTGCATTATGTAATATTGATCATTGCAAGATATTTTAGCTAGTATAGGGGATACCATTAATATTGTATCACAGAGTAAGAGAATTAATCCTTTTGTACATTTTCAATATTTTCTCAGCCTTCTGAGTGCCCCACAGAGAAATTCTCAATTTGGTGCTATCATATCTGTAATACTCCTTCAGCGTTTACCAAGAATGCTTCTCGGCAAAGAAAAGACCCTTATCCTTAGTCTCAGAGCCTTGGTGAGGCAATGACACATACCTAAAATTAAATAATGTTATTTTGTTTTAATTTTATGAGTTTTATATCTACTTTCTTTCTTTCTTTTTCTTTTATTTTCTTTTTTTTTTTGAGACAGAGCTTTGCTCTTGTTGCCCAGGCTGGAGTGCAATGCTGCTGTCTTGGCTCGCTGCCGTCTCCACCTCCCGGGTTCAAGCGATTCTCCTGCCTCAGCCTCCTGAGCAGCTGGGATTACAGGTGCTCACCACCAGGCCCTGCTAATTTTTGTATTTTTAGTAAAGACAGCGTTTCACCATGTTGGCCAGGCTGGTCTTGAACTCCTGACCTCAGGTGATCCCCCCACCTTGGCCTCATAAAGTGCTGGGATTACAGATGTGAGCCACAAGTGGTACTGGTTTCCTCTTAAAGGGATGATATAAGCTTGCATTTTGGAATACATTCACAATATTCTGTACTTAATAAATAATTAATTTAAAGAAAAAATAGTTACATATTAGTAAAAGTTATAAATGGATATGGTGAAACTGTGAAGTTGATACGACTGACTGAAGTTGGGGAAACCCTAAGATAAAACCCAATGGCAAATGATATCATTCAAGAATTTTATAGGCTCTGGCAACAAAGGAGTTGGCATCAAACAAATTTGTAAGAGAAATTTCTATTTCAGTGTTTCTTCTCTCACAATTTTGGTGTTGCTTCTCTCTTACTGTAATAACGATCACTCCCAACTTCTATTGTTCTGATATATGTTCCGTCTTACTCCATAGCAAAACATGTTTTCATATTCGTAAGAAAAAAATTGTTCAAATCCAATATTTTCCTTTCCCAAACACTTCATTACTACTATTATCATAACATATTATATGTTACTGCACATGTTGTAGTGTCTTACTTGAACTCCAGATCTACTCTGTGTCATAGCAGAGAGAGAAACTCATCTCTATATTGTACATGAGGAAAATGAACATCAATTAATGTTTGCCATTTCATCCCAAACATCTAGCACAGCTGATTGTGACAGATAGAAACTCATTAGAAAATGTAGTACATGAATCAGTGAAGTAGTAGTGTACATGAATGACTGAAGTATTAGTGTACATGAATGAGTTTAGTATGTGAATGACTATCTTGTGCCTCTTGAAATCGCTTTCAAATTTTAAAACCAATGAAATAAATCATTAAGTTGACATTATCTTCATCAACTAATAGAGCATGGAAAAGTATGGAGTGAAGGTTTTGGATAAATCTTTTTCTCTTCCTCCCTATACCCAACCCCTCCATTACTACTATCACCAAATCATAGCCCATTGACCCCTGTCCATGCCACCTAGGTTGACATCTTTTCAATATGATACCAGCCCCAATAATATGAAAACTAACCTATTATGATTCCGCCTCTATCATATTCTTTTCCTTGAGCTTTGAACATGTCCTTTTGGCATAACACTTAACATCATTATGTATAAAAAGTCTTCTATATGTAATTTTATGACTCCTCCCTCAGCCCTCACCCCCCAGAAGAGTTGCTACAAATCTAAGATGTTTTTTAAAAAATAGTGCACACAAGGTAGGTCTTGAACTTTTTCCTGAAAGAGAATTTTTCTTTTCATTACTTTGCTGATCTCATAAATGAAATTGTGAGCAATGCTATACAAAGACAAAGGGACTTTGATTTTTCAGTTCCCTGCCCATTTTCATATTGAAATATGCTTTATTTTATCCATGTCTATTTTTACAGATATTTTTATTACCAAATAAATACAATACGTGAAAAATCAACAGTAAAATCTTTCAAACGTGTCCTTAGAAGAGCATTCCAATATGTTCATATTTCTGTCATAATAATGAAAATATGGAGCGAAGTAAAAAGGAGAATGCACATCTTGGTTGTCAATGAGAAAACTTCACTGCTCAGATTTATGATTTTATTTCTGCTTTAAATGATTGAACTTTGTCATGTTCTTTCATCCGTAATCATTCTTGGACTTAGTTCTTACTCACCAATAAACGCATATGTTTGGGAGAGAATATTTCCACTTATTGCTTGGACTGGAATAGTCTAAGTAAATGTGTTTTTGTAATAAACGCCATTACCATATCAAATATCCCTTTGAAAGAATCCAGGTCTTGCAAAGCTATTTATTATGAAAGCTAAAATGTGGAATTTAGGTAGCTAAGAACTGGAGAACATAAGGATGAATGTCATTGACAGTCCAGGTAACTGGAGTATTGCCTGGAACTGAGGTCCTACTTAGCTACTTCCCACCACTACTACTTATTTTCTGTCAAAGTTTCCCTTAGAGTCATTTTCCTCATCTAATGATTTTTCCTTTCCTTTTTTCTCTAAACTTACTATTTGAGCTTGTTGCCTATTTAAAATAGCCTCTCTTTAGCAGTGAGACATCATATTCTTTGGAGCTAGAAACTCATAAATCTTTGTCATTATCAATTAAAGCTTTGTTTTATCTTGTTTATTTATATATTTTTCCTTTGTTTCTTCTAAAAGGAATTAATAGTAAAATAAGATTTATTGCCCATGAACTGCCCTAGATAGTTTTTTTCAAGTACATAGAGGGATTTCAGTTGGAGAATCTGGTATCGTTACGCTTGTCTGTCAAAGACCGAATGACAGGAAATAGGCTTAATTGAAAGCAGAAGTTATTTCAGCTAGACACCAGGTAGGACTTGATCCTTGTTCTCCTTTTTCTAACTTCTTTCTTAACTTTCTTCTATCAATTTAAGGTATTTTTAATGAGTACCTATTAAGGGAGTTAACTACTATTAAATAAATGAGCAAGACAGGCTAGAGCATAAGTTTCATTAAAAATTTAAAACAGTTTTATCTACTATTTAACATCAAGAAAATGAAAATGTACTCTCACTTAATGCATATTTTTCGGTACATATTTATTGTATAAGGAGATAAATATGCAAAAAACCTCTGATTCCAAAATTAAGAAAATGACAATTTTTTTTGCTAGATTGTCACATTCAAAACAAACTTACCTTCAGCTAAAATAATCATCTTTGGTACTAAATTAGAAGTCTTCCATATAAGCATTTCTAAAAGTTTGCTTAAGCTACAGTAAACTAAAATTATTAAAATTATAATTAAAGAATTATTTCTAACAGTCTGCCATAAATTATAATTATTAATGGTTGCCAACAACAAAAATAAATATGTTATTGTTTTACATTCCTTACTTTACTTTCAATGTAATTTTCATATTTAGTACATAATATAAAAGCTATGTAAAAATGTGACCTAACCTTCTTTAAAATCTATTGAAGCAGAAACTCTGATTTCTTTTCCCAATGCATAAACCATGTCAACTGATAAACAAGACTTTCTAAAGCTAATAAAGATATTTTTCAGTTCAGTCCTTAAGAAGAGGATAAAGCCATAAACATAAATTTCTTAGTATATCCTAGAACTTTCCAGATGATAACAGCAGAGAGTTGATAAATGCTCACTTTGTCTATTACATAATGTTAAAGAAGACAAATAAAATGATAAAAGCTAGCAGTTTTTTCAACTGGTATATGATCTCACAGTGATAAGATCTTTGGGAAAATATAATTGCCTTAGCATTTTTAAGAACCCAAGAAGGACATGCTAAGCATAATCAGATAACTAAAATTATCTAAGTTTCAAGGTAAAAATATTGAGAGAGAAGAAAATCCATATGGCTAATGTAAGATTGACTATAGAAAATCTATATTGCATTATTTTATTTCAACCCAATTTCTATATTTAGTACATAAAATGTAAGCCTATTCTACCCAAATATAAGTTCTATGAATGTAGGGATTTTGTGCTCTCCACTACTGTATCACCAGTGGCTGCCATAGTGTGTGGCATATAGCATAGGTTCAATAAATATTGGTTTAATAAGTAAATATGTTAGCAGAGACTCTGAAAGGACATTGGAAAATTATAAATGATTCTGATGAAAAGACATAAAGTAAATGAATGTTAGTATAAATGTAACTCTTGCATGAACTTAGATTTAAAATGCATAATTCATACAGATATCTGTATGCACAAACATGGAACAAAGAGGTGACTATCAAGGATTGAAACTAACTTCTAGGGATTACCAAACCCCAAAAGACTAAACTACAGAATTATAAAAATTTGAGTGTTAGGTTCCTGACTTTCAAATAAATTTGAGCCTTCTAAAATGCAAAGTTTAAGGTTATATTCCTGTTTTCTGGGGCAAGGTTTTATTTATTAGAAAAAGAGCAAAGAGTATCAGAAAATGCCTTTTATACGTTTGGAGAAATGTGAATCGGAACCAATAGACCTCTTGGGCAAAGCTACAACCAAAGCTTAATAATTGACAGTGGATGGGAAATAATCAATTAATTTCATATTGTACTCAGTAAAAATATTTAAAAATTTATTGAGCTCTTTCTAACAGATATGTTTGTATTATCCTAAATAATTTATATGTAACAACTCATATGAAGCTTCCAACAACTCTTGGAAATAGAGACCACAATAATACTTTGGCAAGAACTGAGATACAGAAAAGTTAGATAATTTTCCATAGGTCACAGAATTTTGTCAGAAGTAGAATTTAAATGCAGGTACTCAACCTCCAGAGGCCTTTGTTCAGTCTACTCTTTCTACTGCCTCCATGAAAAGGAATGACATTCAAAGAGAATGACAGAGCTCCATTGTACTGTTGGCAGCATCTTTTCTCAAGCATTTCCTCACTTAAACATGCAAAATGAAGTATGAGGGAGAAGAGAGACAGTAAAAGAAAACCTAGAGGTTTTAAATGAGTTCAATATTCCTAGCCAGGACAAACAACTTTTCATCTTTAGAACAAAAAGAAGAGAAAGGAAAAAACAAAGTCCTTGGCCCTAAAAGGGTATAGTACGACATGACAGAAGGAATGCAGGCGTCTAACAGGGTCCTTTGCCTCCTGCATACAAGACCCATGCAGCTGCTTTTTGAGGCTGGCTTTGGGTAGGGTCAACCTTGTACACATAAACTCAGAAAGAGATTTTTCCATTATGATCCCATTGATGGCACCAATAAATTTAGTTTAAACTTATCCTTAGTGATGTAAGACGAAAATCTTAATTTCTGTGCAAGCTCTTTTGCATATTGCTGATTAGAATGCATGTATTGAAAATGAACAAAAGAAATCTACAAAAACAGGTATATCTTTTCATTTTGCTGTACATTTTACCATAGAAAAGAAGTGTTGAGAGATGTTTTGTTTAGAATCAGAAGAATGTAAGAGTTAGGTTTCCTGATGTTCAAATAAAGCTGAACTTCCTGAGTACAAAGTCAAGAATCAAATTCCTATTTTCTGGGCAAAGTTTCATTTATTAGTGAGAAAATGTGAATTTTCTGCTTCAAAGATAAAAGACACAAATGAGTTTTAAAGGCCAGGGATAGTTATTACAAAACTAAATTTTAATGAGTTAAGTGTAAATGAATTGGAAACATGAATCTCAGATTTCTTATTAAAATATACATGAGGTTACAAGTTATGAAGAAAAATGCTTGGCAAAGTACATCTCAGCACTTGCCAACCGTAAAACATTTGAGGCTGGGCGTGGTGGCTCACGCCTATAATTCCAGCACTTTGGGAGGCAGAGGTGAATCTATCACCTGAGGTCAGGAGTTCAAGACCAGCCTGATCAACATGGTGAAACCCTGTTTCTACTAAAAAAAAGAATACAAAAATTAGCCGGGTGTGGTGGTGGATGCCTGTAGTCTCAGCTACTCAGGAGGCTGAGGCAGGAGCAGTGCTTGAACCCAGGAGGCGGAGGTTGCAGTGAGCTGATATGATAATGCACCACCGCATTCCAGCTTAGGTGACCGAGTGAGGCTCCATCTCAACAACAACAACAACAACAACATTTGAGGCATTTAATCAGTTGTCCCAATAGCAGATGGTAACTGTTTCTTTTATCCTTTATTTTCATCACTGAGTTCTTTTAGACTTGAAGTGCCTTCCCTAGATGAATTGCTTTAGGATATTTCTTATTTGTTAACCCCAAGCATATACAAAATACAAAGTTTATATTTTCCCAGGATTGCACAGGATATATAATTCAGCTCTTTAATATCTTATCAGAGAGGAACTGCAAACTCAGGAATACTCTTCTGTATATTCACAGAACATACGCATCCCATGCAGATTTACCATATGTACTGAGTATCTATGATCATCTGTAAACACAAAGACTGTGTATAAGTAATGAGGAGTCTGCTATACTTCTGCCTGCATAGAAGAGTGCTTAAACCACATATTTTCAGGATTTGTATTTAAAAGACTTGCCAATGTTTAATTTTTAAAAATAAAGGTAGAAAGTGGACAAACTTGAAATATTTGATATGAAAAGGTTATTTAGTTTGTTTTATTGTATGAATCAGAGAAGACAGAAACCTATAGAAACAATTACTTCTGCTACCTTGAAGTTTAGGATATTTTATAATAAAACTGAAATTGTCATGAGAACTAATTGCTATTTTATTTTATTTTATCTTAATTCATTATCTTTATTATCAATTGTTCTCTGTCAGATCACAGAATTCATGGCCCACTAGTCTTAAGATAAAGAGTTAATTGAACATTTCAAGCTCCTTGATTTGTCATAAAATCAAAATGAAACATTAAAAAAAAATTAGGAACTTAAATGCCAAGTTTTTATAATATGAACATTGTACAACTGTACTTATTTGGGTCTAAATTATTTTTGTATTTCTCTAACAAACCCCGCCAAGCAAATAAGGAAATATATTGGCACTGATGACCTTGTCTTCGTTATTAAATTGTTGTGACGCTCCACGAGGTCTTGTCCCTCCTTTTCCTGCCCTAGACTGTTCACTAGGTAACTTACAGCCAGCACTTAAGTAGACTTTGGCAGGCTGTAAGAGTGCATTATCCTATTGGATCCTTAAAATTGTGCTGTGAAAACGGTTGCTCAGCTCTTATAATCTAGGTATTATGAATGTGACCCTAAAAAGTTCCTTAAACTCTGTGAGCATTAGTATCTTCATTATGGTACTTGCCATTTCACTTAAGGCTGCTTGGAGGATAAAATGAGAAAATGCATAGAAATTATTCAATCAATGTCAAATACTATTGGTACTATTGTGTAGGACCTCTTGGTTATTAATTGATGAAGTAGGCATGAAAAGTTTGGGTCTTCTAACTTCTGCTCTGGCACTCTCCAGGCTTCCTATTGCCCAAAACAAAATGTCTAAAGATGTAGTTAAAACTTTTATGTTCTCCCTCCTGTTTATTTTTTAGCCCAATATTCTCCAACCCTTTAACACACTGGCACTCCAGCCAAACCAAGCTGCCTGGCAGACATTCTCTCCTGCTCTTCCAGAGTACAGACTGTATAGAAGCTCTTTCCACCCAATGAACTCATACCCGTCCTTCAGGACCCAGAACAGCTGCTGAATGAGTAAGCTTTGTGGTCCCTGAGACAGTCAGCACCTGCTGCGTCTGTATTTCCATAAAATTTTCTTCATCTCTTTGTTTAATGGCTATCATCTCAGTTTGTAGCATTTTTTTGGTCTTCTACACAAAAATGTGCATTCTTTAAAGGCAGAAATTTTGTTTCCCAAAATTCCTGTTCCCTATGCCTATCCATTTGTTAATATATGCAGAATTGAATTTTCAACTTTTGTTTTTTCACCATGCTGTCACATATGCTCAGGATGCAGATCATAGAGAATGAGGACTCTTAAACAGTGTTGGATTAAACATTTAACCTAGCAGATCTGGTTCTTCTGGTTCAATTGTGGTTCCCATTCATAGAGAATGTTTTACTTGTTTGCCTGATCATGGACAAGCAGGCTGGCTAAACTGTGAATTGTTTCATAAACATTGAACTGCTCACCAGGACTGCCTATTCCTCCACCTTCATTTCCTGAAAGTCATTTCTTGTTCACTGTACACCAGCTGCACTGATGTCCCTACACACACCAAGCTTGCTTTCTTCCTCATAGCATTTGCAGGTGCTGTACTCTCCTTAAAAGGGTCTTTTCCCATCTTCGCGGGGCTGCCGCTCTCCTCCTTCAGGTCTTGTTAAATATCAGCTTCTTTCATGAATGTAAAAAGTCGAGTTATTCTCCATCAGCACTCCTACTTATTTTCTTCATGACATTTTTAAGTCATAATTTATAATAAGTTGGTACAAAAGTAAGTGTTTTTTGGTCAATAACAGTAATGGCAAAAACCGCAATTACTTTTACACTGACCTAGTAGTTATTTTATGTGACTGCTTACATATATTCATCTGCTTCTCCCATTAGAAGTGAGTTTCCTGAAGGCAAGGACCACATCTGTCTTGAGTATTGTGTAGCAATGTTTCATAATTATTATATATTGAATGGATATATAAAGAAAAAAATGAATACAGTAAGCACAGGTGTTATTTTTGGGGTATCTATCAAACATAGCATTTTAGTAAGCTGAACAACTTCAGACAACAAAGACTGTACAAGGAGAACCGATCAGTCAATCAGCTAACAAGCCTGCAGTGACCCACAGGTCATTTGTGAAGCAAACTCTGTTAGGTGTCCTACTAAGTACAAGAGATGGGTCAATATACAAACCATGGGTTTCCACTGTTTTTAGGAGAACGAACAAAAGTCTGGGTGGTTTGCTTCAGACCCTCTCAGCTTTGGGTGACTATCTCCCTCATTGACTGTGACCCCAGCCATCCTGGCCTTCTTTCAATGTCTCCAAAATGCCATTCTGCTTATTGCAAATATTACCCCCCTTTATTCATTAGAAAAGATACACAAGATCAGTTTACCTGACTATCTCACAGGCTCTTACTGTTTCTTGTCTCTTTCATAAGCTTTCCCAGTTTCCCAATGAATGTATCCTTTAGCTTGTGCCCTTTATTGCCAGGCTGTTGTTGCAACAGACATCTATCTTTCCACACTCCTCTGGGACTCTTGTGACTTTCTATAAACCATATAAACAAAAACACACATTTTACCCTAATGCAACTTGGAAGAGAATTCTATGCATCGTTGTCAGTCTCAACAATAGAGTAAGTGTATTTGCTTGAGATACCATGGTGCATATTTGCAAGACTATAAAAAGTTCATTAATGCAATGGAAAAGTGCCTCCAGAAGGTCACAGAAAAGGAGGAGAAAAGTTAAAACATAGAAGCAATCAAGTTGAATTTCATCTTAGAGTTTCATTTTAGTCCTTTAGAAAGAATCTTTTGGGCAAATAAATACACTAATATTAGAATGCTTTTTATAATATAAATAGCATGTTTTTACCAGCTGTACTGATCAATAATTAGAAGAATTAATCTTAAGGAAAACAAAGGTAAGATTTTACTTGCAGTTCTTCCTTCTTTGCCAAACAAGAACCTTTTTGTCCTTCGTGTTTTGACTACATTAACATTTATGTTGTTTGCATACAGTTGATAAAACTGCACTGAATATAGTGTCTTTCCAAATTCATCAAGACATACCTCGAAGTTCCCCAGTATGAACTGGTGATTAATGCTGCTTGTTACGCCTCTAGTGTGACTTTATAAACACAAGCCAGCTGTATTCATCTTCTAAAGTTGAAAAATGAGAACTAGCTTTTCTCCATTTAACTTTTTCTAAAGTTTCTGCAAGATGGTGCTCATGTTACAGTTAAACATCAGCTGTACAGCTTTCTGTTTCTTTAGCTATTAGTCCCTTAGGTATAAGTCTGTAATCAAAGAGAGGTCAACTGTATCCAAATAAAAAATATGCCAGAATGTCTCTGGCATAAATCTCTCCCTAAAGATTCAGTAGTGTTACTTCAGGAGACAGGAAAAAGCACTGTGCTTTATCTAAAAATCTAAGAATTTAATTTATTTAAAAAATAAAACTGAGTTATCCAGTTATCCTTACAGACAGCTATACAAGCATAGGATTTCCATGTTACTCATCAAGTTGTTTTTCTTTTTACTAAGTTTGGAAAGCACCTTAAATAACCATAGACAAAATATGGCTGTACAGGACCTGAATGGCTACTATTGCTGAACACTTTTTCTATTGTGATAAACTCCAGAGAAGGCACATTAATTCAAAGTCCTTGTGAGCATCATAGTCATTGCACAGTATCCAAATAATCCAATTAATCCAATTAATTTTAGAAGCAGTTTAGGACCAATTCTTGACAAACATATACAGTAGATGAAGAACATCTTTCTATTTAGATCTCAGTTTCTTGTCTAAGTTTCTGAATTTCTTCACTAATAATTACTCGTTCTATTCCCAATAACAGATAGAATGTCTCTTATGGGCATATGGATTTTCCTTATTGCACTTGTCTTACATGTAAATCCCTCTCTTAATGTACATTGTATCTTGAAGCCCAGAGGCTTCCCATCATTATAAGGAGAAGTGAGCTCCAGTGTATTCCCACTGCAAGCTGCTTTCCATTAGAGCACTGCTCTCTCTGATCGATCATACAAATCTTAAGTCAGAAGTCATTTAAAACAGTTTCACTACTAGGAATATATTTACTGACACCTCCTATTTGCAAATAAACATAACAAGAGCAAGCAAATTTCCCATCAGTTAATGCCATTAATTTCCAAATATTCCATTTACTTAAAATTGTTGCCTCTTCTACTCTCTTCTATTATGAACTATTTTTTCAGGCTGGTGGTTTGATGCTTGTGGCGCCTCCAATCTAAATGGAATGTTCTATGGTGCGGGACAAAACCATGGAAAACTGAATGGGATAAAGTGGCACTACTTCAGAGGACCCAGTTACTCTTTACGTTTCTCAACTATGATGATGCGACCTTTAGATTTTTGAAAGCCCAATGTCAGAAGTGATTATAAAAGCAACAAAGAAATCTGGAGAAGCTACCAGGTGAGAAACTGCTTGAAAACTTCAGAAGCGAACAATATTGTCTCCCTCCCAGCAATAAGTGGTAGTTATGTGAAGTCACCAACGTTCTTGACTGTGAATCTGGAGCCTTTTGAGTTCACAAGAGTCTCTACTTGGGGCGACAGTGCTCACATGCTCGACTATCGAAAATTCCACTGACTGTCGGTCTTTAAAAAGGGAAGAAACTGTTCAGCTTGCTGTGCTTCAAACTACTAGTGGATCTTATTTTGGAACTATGGTAGCCAGATGATAAATATGATTAATTTCATGTAGAACAGGAAAAAAAAAGAGTGAAAAAAGTAATCTACATGAAGAATAGAAACAAGCCTGTCATAATCCTTTGGAAAAGATATGTTACACCAGTGAAAAGGTGTTATATCTATGCAAATCTACTAAGAAATTATACTGTGGCACAATTTTGATAAAAATTTAGAACAGCATTGTCCTCTGAGTTGGTTAAATGTTAATGGATTTCAGAAGCCTAATTCCAGTATCATATTTACTAGTTGATTTCTACTTACCCATCTTCAAATGAAAATTCCATGTTTTAAGCCATAATGAATTGTAGTAAATGGACAATAACTGTGTGATAAAAACAAACTCCATTACTCTGATTTTTGATACAGTTTTCAGAAGAGAAATAGATATAATCAAGGAAGAATATATGTGGTGAAAAATTATCACCTCCATACTATTGTTTTCATTTACTCTAAAAACTGATTGAATGATATATAAATATATTTATAGCCTGAGTAAAGTTAAAAGAATGTAAAATATATCATGTTTCTAAAATAATATACATGCATTTAATATTTCCTTTGATATTATACAGGAAAGCAATATTTTGGAGTATATTAAGTTGAAGCAAAACCAAGTACTCTGGAGCAGTTCATTTTACAATATCTACTTGCATGTGTATACATACATGTAACTTCATTATTTTAAAAATGTTTTTAGAACTTCAATACTTACCCTTTTATGTCTTGCTAATTTAAATTTTGCTAATTAACTGAAACATGCTTATCAGATTCACACTGTTCCAGTTTCTATAAAAGAAACACTTTGAAATATATGAAAAATAAAATAATTATAAATGTCATTGTACATAGCATGTTTATATCCACGATAAACCTAATAGCTGACAAATCTGGAATATGCAACATTGTTCTTAATTGATGCAAATAAACAAAAATGCTCAATGAACTCTACTATATTTCTTAATGGCATACATCACTCTTCATACTTTTCTCTTTCGGGCCATTCCCTTAGGCAATTTTTAATTTTTAAAAATTATTATTATTGGCAAAACTATTATATATAAGGGAAATATATACAAAAAAATGTTAATCATATACAAAAATATATACAAAAAGAATATTAATCATAGGCACCTGGATAAGAAAAATTCTGACTGCTAGTTGCTATAAATAACTTAATGAAAATATTCCTATGGGATAATCTATTTTAAGTGAATTTTGGGGGGTGCTTAAAGTGACTACAGCATTTTATCAAGAAGTCTTCTCTGCCTCTAAGTGTCCAAGGTTATAATAGTAAACAGTTTTTATTAAAACATGAGTCACTATGGGAAGAGAAAATTGAAATAAAGCTATTGGATGTCCTCTCTTGTAAAAGAGACAGTTTTTGGCAGGGTAGAAATACCAGTTTCTGACTTGGTGACATGATTCACAATGCCTTAGTGTTTCCTCTATTGGAGAAAATAAAGCTATTCACATTGTTAAAAAAATTTTTTTTAAGTTTACCATCAAGTCTTTTTTATATTTCTGTGTCTGTATTCAACCTCTTTTTGCCTTAAAGTGATATTTGCCGGTATTATACCATTTTTCTATTCTTGGGGGCTCCTTCATAGCAGGTAAGCCTCTCTCTCTAAAAATCTTCTGACTATTTTCATTTAAGGGAAAGAAAATGAGTGTTTTGTTCTTTTGTGTTCCTACAGATATTTTTTTAACCAGACTTTGGATAAAGAATACTATTTCCAAATTCATATTACTAGGATAAAATAAAATAATGAAAACATGATATTTACTGTTTTGTTGTCTGGGTTTGAGAAATGAAATATTGTTTCCAGTTATTTATAATAAAGCAGTATAAAATGTTTTATGGCTCCATTATGTGCATTGTGTAATAATGCCTACACGTTTATGGTAATTTAATATGTGTATCCTTTGCATTTAATTATTTCAGAATAGGATAATTAGGTATTAGAATTTTGCCTTTAAAATTCGTGTGGTTTCTATGCAAAGTTCTTCATATCAACACAACGTTATTTGATTTGAATAAAATTGAAAATAATATTTGTGCAACTTTATTTTTAATACATATTTTACAAAATTTAAATTGGAGATTTATGAAGGTATAGAATCATTGAAAAAAAATCTACCAAATGAACTAAAGCCTCGCTTAGAAAAACTTTCAGTCTGGGATGAAATAAGAAAGCTTAGCCTCATTAGAATGGTAGATCAAAGCAGTGGGTCTCAGTCCCATGTCCCTACAATATGATTTGTTATGTCCTGCCAATTATTAAATGCCATATTATCGTGTGACAATGGACAATATATTCTGGGAACTCTGAATGTAGACTAAGAGGATTTATGTTAAAAATTTGAGTTTGGTATACAGGGGGAAAAGAAAGGAGTATAAAGTAGATGCTATTTGTCCCTCTCCCCTGACATTCCATCAGCAGTCTTATCAGTTAGTCCTTGTAAGAAGTTTCTTACCTTTGGCCTTGATTCTGCTCCCATTGCCATCACTTGGATTCAAACCTTCCTTAATTTCCGCCTAGATGATTGGAAAAGATAGTTTCTCCTGCCTCTCTATGCTGTTATTCACCTTGTAACCATGAAAGCTTATTTTTTTTAAAGCTAGACTTGTGAACATTTCTTCCCTGCTCAAAACACTTCAATGTTTCCTTACTACTCCCTGAATTTAATATAAACAGGTTAATCTCAACCTGCATCTCCATACAGCTTCATTCCACCTAATCAGTATTCCAGTCGAAACGAAGAAGCCCCATGGTCGACTACTTGCAAAAACGATGCCTATTCTTCCCCTTTCTGTATTCACACCCTTTGCAATGTGACTTTGTAGCTTGTTCCATAAAGAGGTAAAATCTATTTCCTTACTCCCTGAATGGCTAGCTCTGGACTTGCTGTAGCCAATAGAAGAACACAGCAGAAGTGACGACTGTGTGCCAGTTCTGAGTCTGGTCAGAAAAATTCTACCTTTGGCGTGAAAAAAAGCCCAATGTAGCCTAATGGAGGATTAGAGACCATGTAGAGCAAAGCCTAGTCTACCAGCTGAGACCACCCTAGACCAGCCAGCCCACAGCTGACCCATGGATGATTCCAGAGACATGAGGGATCTCAACTGAGATCAACTGAGCCTGGCTCAGATCAGCAGAACTGCTCAGCTAAGGTGCATAATCATGAGAAACAATAATAGGTTGTTATTTTAAACCACTACATTCTCTTTTTCAGAGTTTCGTTAAATATCAGTATTGTAGTAGTTGATACAGAATACAGTACTGCAGCCCCCACCTACCCTTCTGCCAGCCATGTGAGTTTTATGCATCCTGAGTTTTCAGAACTGCTGCCTAGAATGTCCCTTCCTTCAACTCAGATGGGCAAAACAATCCCCGTCGCGTTGCTTCATGACTCCCTTTTCTAATCCCCTGTATTAATTGTCACCCTCTCTATACTCGCGTATTTTTACAGCTCAGCATATTTTGCTTGAATTTTAGAAAAGGCTGCCTCTTACTTGTTTTTTTAATTCCCCACAGTACCTACCAGAAGAAATCCCTTTTACCTATACAAAATCCAACTCTCAGATTTGACCACTATGTTAAGTCATTTATTTTCTGACTTTAAACTTAGGCCATTCTCCTCCAGAAAAAGATGTCCAAATTTATAATTTTAGTTATCTCAGATGTCTACTCTGTTATCAACTTTGCTGGAACATATGTATTGTGTAAATTGAGGGAAACCTACATGCTTCTTTTAAATTTAAAACTAGCAAATATATAAAATGTACTATTGAATGGTAATTACTCATTCTTTACACATATATTATTGTTTTTATTTTATGTAATATAATAATAAAACACACACAAATTTGGGCAGCTTAGGATTTAAGATTCAACTAAAATTTTTCTCTAGTCGATTTGGCTCTTTTAATAAAAGTAACATTTTAAAATTCATGGTCGATATTTTCTCCTGTATTTCTCTAATCATTATTTCATTAATTACTTACTATATATCATCAATTGAGGTTGTGATAGTGAACATAATAAAGGGATTCCAGGAAAAACTTAAAGAAGTCATTATATCTCATGTGTCCTTTCAAGTAAACAAGTTAATAGAGTCATCTTCAATGAGAAGTAAATGATAGATCATGGTTAAAATTTAATAACTCCCTTTTAACACAGGACAGTCTCAAACTGACATGTGAACTGTCATCAAAATGTAAAAGGATATGTTATTTTATTTGTTTTGGTAAAGAGGAGGCTGAGTCCTGGTATCTTTTACAAACAAGCTCCTATTCTTTTGTTCTTTTAACCTATATTTTATTACGTTTTAGGTTTTGAGGTACATGTGAAGAACATACAAGATTGTCGCATAGATATATACATGGCAATGTGGTTTGCTGCCTTCCTCCCCATCACCTATATCTGGCATTTCTCCCCATGTTATCCCTCCCCAATTTCTCACTCCCCACTATCCCTTCCCTAGTTCTCCCCCACAGACCCCAGCGTGTGATGCTCCCTTCCCTGTGTCCACGTGTTCTCGTTGTTCAACACTGCCTATGAGTGAGAACATGTGGTGTTTGATTTTCTGTTCTTGTGTCATTTTGCTGAGAATGATGGTTTCTGGGTTCATACATGTCACTACAAAGGACACGAACTCATCGTTTTTTTATGGCTGCGTAGTATTCCATGGTGTATATGTGCCACATTTTCCTTGTCCAGTCTATCATTGATGGGCATTTGGGTTGGTTCCAGGTCTTTGCTATTGTAAACAATGCTACAGTGAACATACATGTGCATGTGTCTTTATAATAGAATGAT